>LPNX010874252.1:165101-187273 GCA_001517045.1 Pseudotsuga menziesii
AAAAATGTCATTAATGTATTTATTCATAAATGTCTTGAGGTAAAACCTCAATTATAAGTGGAGTCAATAATACCCACAAAATTACTATTAAAATGTAATTTTCAGTCTCCCAAAATAAATAAATAAAATTCACTTGCTAAAACACTCAATATTTTTACTCTCTCATCGTTTCTTTGGACCTCTCAATTCAAATCCTAATATATAAAATTTACATGCAATCAATTTTTGAGCATGCCCCACTCCATTTTCCATTTTTGAGCATGCCCCACTCCCCAAATTAAATTAATCAAACTTGACAACTTACCTGTAGATTCCACATCGATCGGTATTTTACTGGAAAAAACCCAAAAACGGGTATACGGGGGTCAATTTTAACCAGTTCGCGTATATGTCCCATTTTATCAGCTTTTCCCATCATCTCAATCGTTCCGAATAATGTGAGAAAAACATTTTTTCATCCTTGTCCAAAAATAACATCTTCCTCACAACTCCCATTACCATAAGTAAGAAGATCGACAACTATTTGTGGCCGAGGCATCCAATATCAGACAATTACGTTAGGCTTTCTATTCCGCCTGCGCACAGCTCATGGCCGAGAAGAATCCAAATCCAACGGACAGAGTTCATGAAGAACGAGAGGCAGAGGGAGAGCATGTGGTATTCTTTAACGCTACTCGCCATGAGCATGAGCTTTGCCTGTTTGAGGGTTTGTCCGCTTACATTTGTAGCGGATGCAACGAAGATGGAGCGAACATCGGTTACAAATGCAAGCTTCACGACTCGTTATTATGCAAGAATTTCACTCTGCACGAGGCCTGTGCTATCCTTCCTGATGTGTTTCAACACCCGTTTCGAAGACTCTTTAAATTTCGTCCTAAAACATTTCTGAGGCATCACTGTGAGGCATGCCGAGATGTATTGAGAAGTTATGTATTTGAAAGGCCTGATCATTTAAAGCTCCATCCCTTGTGTATGGCGCTCCCTCAAAAATTACAATACGGTCCACATGCAGATCACCAACTGAAATTTGTGAAAGGGGAAGCTTACGCTTGTAGTGCTTGCCATCGGAATATTAAGTCTGGTCGTTGGAGATATCGGTGCGAGATGGTGTCTTGTAACTTTTGCGTGGATCTGAGCTGCGCCAAACTAGATTTCTACGGACTCTCGGACTCTGGAATTGCCAGAGTTGCACCCATTAGTGGCAGCCGCAGAAGGTTAATGTCTAAACCATCATCTTCCGGAAAATGGGTTGCCGCTGCTTTCCTCAAGGGCACCATTGATGGAGCTGTAGGTGACATCATTTAATAGATGCCGATTGATGAAATCTTTTCAGACTCTTCAAGTTAAATCCTTTTCAGACCTGCATATCATGCCTATCCATACGTTGGGATGAAGGCCTCTTTAAAGTGGGGCGGATAACACTCGGTATTTGGTCCTGCAAGGTCGGTAGAGATCACTGGAAGAAGGTGTCGCTAAGGGGTATTCAGTTTCTAAAGCTATTTTGATAAGAAAATGGCATAAATTTCAATGTATTGGGAAACTGCAATCTTTGTATTTAGAAAGTGCAACTTTGCATTGGATATAATGAAAGCTGTAAACAAAATCAAGTTTCCAACGATGAATTAAACGATCTCAACCAATTTCAATTTTCAATTCCCCAAATTCTGAAACCTCTATGATCTGAGTCGATATGCGTATTTTGAAACTGCAACTTTGATTGGATTACAATAGAAGCTTTAAACAAAATCATGATTCCAACAATGAATTAAACGATGATTTCATTTCTCCATTCCCCAAATTCTGAAACCCCTGCGATAATGCGTACCCCTTATTTTCATGGAGCAATGTGATTACCCCTTAGACAAAACCTGCTTGGATCCTGCTCACCGTTTTACCCACTTTCTCGTTTGACCCGTCTGCAGAAACGGTTCAGAGAACGTTCAAACCGCAGACGGTTCAACGAAGGTTCAAATAACTTGTGCAGATGCACTATGTTTGATTTATTCCGACTGCTTCGGCTCAGAGATGCGTCAATGGAAAAAAAAATTGGATAATGGTAGCGTTGACCGGCGTGTTCGTTGCTTGAGGGGAATACAACGGGATTTCCATATAAGGCCTTCAAATATGATCTGGAAACCCTAGGTTTTCACAACACTCAGTTGCTCAGGTCTGTATAGGGTTAGACTATAAATTGATGCAAACACCTTCGGCCTACACAACATTCTGTTTTCTGTCTTAACAGGAAAGTGAAATAAAATTTTCCAAGATTTGAAAAGGGGTTAATAAATTACAGATAAATACATTGTGCAAAGAGGAATAAGAGAGATTTTACATCTGATTCTAACATATCAAAGATATACAACCTGCTGCATCATAAACACAATGTATTTATCTAATCCCTAGACTGTTGCAGCATAAACACAATGTATTTATCTAATCCCTGGACTGTTGCATCATAAACACAATGTCTTATGTAATCCCAGCCAATGATGAATGGTCCATGAATATAAAGCTCCTCCCTTTTAACTGTTTCAGTGTAGATGCTCTGTCAAGTTCACCACAAGACCACTGCGCCTGCCTGTACATGTTGTTTAGCTAACTGCAGCTCTGCCGGTCATTCCTGGTCCTTTTGCCCAAGAAGTTGACAAATCTAATGAAGCAAACAAAGAAACCGGGAAATGTCTGTGGAGAGACCACTGGTAATTAATGCCTTTTATTGAACCTATGGACTCAAGATCTCCATGCTTTTCCTAGCATCAGGCTGGCATTTTCTCAGTATTATTATTGTTTATCAGCATATATCTATCTTAAAAGGGATCTACCAAGGGTAGAGAGGGATTAAATCTTTTGAGCTGCAAAACCCTTTTTAGAGTGTAAAAGTTGAGGAAGAGTTTTAATTTATCTAATTTGTGTAGTTTTATATATATGCTGTTGTAAATGTTTTGAACTGAAGACATGTTATTTTTTATAATATTATATATTTTTTTAAAAGTAAGCTTGTCAGCTCTAGGATGAGCACTAAAGGAGTGACACATCTCCCCCTACTGGATTGTAGAATGGGTGTCTTTGATGCAATTATGATATCAATGAAAATGATAGGTTAAGTGTTTGAATTGCGTCCTTTTACTTAAATGACATATTTGAAGCGCAGATGCAGACCGACTTGGAAGAAGCCGAAGCACAAAACATTCTCAAATTGCAATCCACCATAGAGAAGCTGCAAAGCTCAAATGGAAGAATTCAATTCCCTGTTGGTCAAATGAAGTGAAGCAGCAAAAATTGATTGAAGCAAACAGATGTTATTAAAGAAATACCTAGTCGTTGACACTGCTATGGTTGAGAAGCTCACAAATGAAAACGAGATGTTATTAAAGAAATACCTAGTCGTGGACACTGCTATGGTTGAGAAGCTCACAAATGAAAACGAGAAAGTTAGGTAAGAACATTTCAAAATGCTAAAACTCACTGTTTGAAAATAGTGCTTCTCATATTTGTTATGGTGTCTCATAAAGAAGTTGCATTTATGAAATTTTCTTTGATAGTTATATAATCAAGAAGAAAATGCAGTAATACTTTATATTTTATAGGCTTTTAGTCAAGGCACTATAGAGGGCAGCTAATCGGACTAACAGAAACTATACTGAAGAAAATGCCCTCAGTTTATATTTTATAGGCTTGTAGTAAAGGCACTAAAGAGGCAGAGAGAACTTAGAAGTTGATCAGACTAACAGAAACAATTTTGAAGAAAATGCCTACAATTTATATTTTGTAAACTTTCAATAGAGGCACTATACAGAGAAGCTGATAAGAATAAGAGAAACCATCCTAAAGAGATCGAAGCCAACCTCAAAATATCATATGACCAAAAGTCAATGAAAGATCAAACTTCAAGATTCTTTACAAAGGTTTTGAAGGTCCTTTTTCTTGCGATTTGTGTGCTCAAATTTCTGCAATTTGTTTTTATCCTCGATACTTGCAGATGGCAATTTATGCAATTTGTTTTAGCCTTTTATCCTCGATACTTGCATATGACAATTTATGCAATTTGTTTTTAGCCTTGAATCTTGCAGATTACTATGTCAAGTTGTAAAGCATGATTGTTTCGGAAGTAACAATAATATTGTTCTTTGCGAATTGACCGTTCCTATGTTAATCATTTAATCTTTAAAGGCGTTATTAGTTCATTTGTTTATAATATGATGTAGGCTTAATCATGTGATTTTTTAGTTCACTTGTTTAGGATATGATTTAGGCTTAATGGAATTTGAGAACCAAGTATTTCGCCTAAAATGCCTTGGTTATGTTTACCGGCAGATTTTTTTTGGTTGAGATTAGATATGAATTGCTTTCCATATTATATGCTGCTAATTTCGTTTTATATATTTCTTGATTCATGAGATATCATGCATGCTATCATTCATATTCGGGTAGATTTGAATCCACTTCATCCCAACTTTGAGGGAATGTCGAATGCTCTAAGTCGAGTTGTCAAAATTATAGTCTCAAAATTAAGCTTTTTTAAGTAAATATATGTGATTGTGTGGGGATAAGGGCAAAGATTGAGGATGAAAAACTTAGGAGTTGAGACATGTTACCTTAAAATTAATTTTATATGGCTATCAGGGTTATGTTAAATACCAGGCTGTTAGAAGAAGAAGGGAAGCCATTATTTTGATGTATTGTATTGTTCCATAGCTGAGCATCAATATGGGAGTGGATATTAGAGCAGAACGAAGGAGATAGGAGATCCTGTAGTAGCCATTATGACCGCAGGGTCATAGGTATCTCCACAAAGAGTACCATTTCCTTTGTATTTGCATTTGAATATGAAGATCAAGGCATAGTCCTCATTTTCGGTTGGTTTTTTATCAAGGTATATTTTGTGTTATTGTCTGGATTGTGTACTTATTTTCTCTACTTTATCTTTTAGTTCCATTGTATCTAGTATTTTATGAAAACAAATTAACACAATGAACTAAGTTGTGTAATATCGGTTGTGATGAATTGATCCATTGGATTATCCATGACATATTACAGATTAGAAGTATATTACCTTATGTTGGTGATGGTTCAAGGAAAGTGATGTTGTAGCCTTTTGAATGCTAAATTGTCTTGGATCTTGACTCTTAGCACCTCAAAATATTTGAAATAGTAGCCTCCTCTTCCATCTCAAGAAGAAACAATCACCAAAGAGGATGAATTTGTAGTAAGTCTCAACCAAGATTTGGAAAATCCGTAACTAATTGTTGAGCTCGGAGATCCCTGTACTAAAGTGTATCTCATCCCATCAATGCGTGTCCGTGAAAAAAAGCAAAAGTTACCCCTCCAAAAAAATTCCAAAGAACGTAGAATGACTTTGTAGGGAGAGTGAGTTGAGGTTCCCCTTCATTCTTTAGATTTTAAAATTCCTGACGAAGAATATACTGAAGAATAACGAAGAATATACTGAATGGCATATGCAAGTAACAACTTTCCCATCTTGACTTCACCTATCTCTTATGCCCAGTAAGAACACAATGCTGGAGCCTGGGATTACTTCCGGTCTTGCTGGGGTTGTCAGGGATCGCTGAAGTGGGATTGCTGGCTGAGAACATGTTTCAATCTCATGGTCTAGCTGGCTAGAGACCAGGGGGGTTGATTCTATTTTTTCATTCATAAGAGGCCTAATGAAGCATAGTTTAACCAGGAGTGTTCAATAAATAAGGAAGCTAAATGGATTTCTTTGAATTCCTATGGGTTAGGGGGTTAGGGCAGGGGTTTGTTTTCCTTTACTATGTTATGACTTGACATGTGGTATAGTATATACTTAAATTTGATATAAAATTTTGAGAAAATAAAATTAATATAAATGTAAATAAAATTTTATTAACTGGTTAAAAAATCAATATTTTAAATTACTTGAAAATATTAATTTAAAATAAATACACAAATTTAAAATAAATATAATCTACTTATTTATCAGTAATTTAAAATAAATATAATTTTTTATCAGTAATTTAAAATAAATATAATCTAATTAATTTTCATTTTTTAGTGAATATTAATAAGAAACCAATAAGTGTAAATATACATGTAAGGAAACAACCAAAGTAAATATATTTTAAACAAACAGTTGACCTGTTTAAAAATTGATTAAAATACTTTTTTTAATTGTTATTTTTATTCTGTAATATACTCTTAAACATTCTTCTAAATTAAATACTGTAAAGATAATAAATCATGAGATACAACTTTCTCACTAGCTGATTACAACAATAAATATTTATATTTTGGATCAGTAACGATAAATGTGGAACCATTTGGCAAGAGAGAAACCTACCGGAATAGAGTCCACAATGCTTACTGACTGATTTATCTTGATTCTGGGCTACTTTCAGCAAGGTGGGTGCACCAGACTCTATACTTTTCTATTTTCTTCTTGTACTTCATTAACCGTGACAGAGGGATTTGGAATCGTGTCTGCCTTTGGAAGGTCTGCCATGAGGGCGCCTTTGAGGAATTAAAAAACGGATTTATTTTAGTTTTACATTAATATTGTAAAAAATAATAATTTTGGTGTTGAGTATTCTCTTCTTTTACCAACAGGAGGAGATGGTGTCTTTCACTTCCCAGATTACCTTGGAGGAAGTGGATCGGGCATTAAAATCCTTTAAGAAGGATAAATCTTCTGGTCCCGATGGATGGCCAGTGGAATTTTTTTTGGCTTTTTTTGACCTCTTGGGGAATGAACTTGTCAATTTGGTTGAAATCTCCAGGCAGGGAGGCAAAGTTGTTCCTTCTTTGAACTCCACTTTCATTGCTCTTATTCCCAAAAAGGATAAACCCCTCTCCTTTGCTGATTTCAGACCAATCTCTCTATGTAATCTGGTTTATAAACTAATCTCCAAGGTTGTTGCTCAACGCCTTAAGCCTTTTTTTGGACAAGTTTATCTCCCCTCAACAATTTGGGTTCTTGAAAAATAGAGAGATCTTTGTAACTCTGGCCATTACTCAAGAAATCCTCCACATTGTCAAAACCAAAAACAGGTGTGTTCTCATTCTCAAGCTGGATCTTTCTAAAGCTTTCAATAGGGTGAACTGGTCCTATTTCAGACTTATTCTACTTCAAATTGGAGTTCCACTGGTGGGTGTCAACTGAATTATGGGGTGTTTGTCCTCTGCAAATTTTGCTTTGCTTATTAATGGATCTCCTTCTAGCTTTTTCTCAGCCTCCCGTGGTATTAGGCAGGGCTGCCCTCTATCACCGTTACTATTTATCCTTGTCATTGAAGGACTCAATCTCTTAATTGATGATGCTCGAAGAAATCGAAAGATCAAGGGCATTAAGATATCTCCCCAGCTCTCTCTCACTCACCTTCTCTTTGTAAATGATGTGATTATGTTTGGCTTTAGCACCTTTGAGGAGTGGGTTGCTTTTAAAGTTATTTTAGAGACCTTTTGTGCTGCTTCGGGCATGTGCATTAATATGAATAAATCCAATTTTCTGTACAACAATGTTGAAGATGGGATATTAAACAGGATCTCTCGCTCTCTCTCCTTTAAATCTGAGCATATATCCTCGGGTTTCAATTACCTTGGTTTTTTTTTTTAAACCCCTGGGATATTTGGTTAAAGATTGGCACTGGCTTATTAGGAAGTTTGAAAGAAGAATTCAGCATTGGTCATACCGACTTCTCTCCATTGGGGGAAGACTTGTCCCGATAAAAGCTGTTCTTACTAGTCTGCCAGTGTACTGATGGCTTTGGTTCCTGTTCCCAAATCTATCCTCGATAAGCTCAGAAGTTTGATTTTTTCCTTCTTGTGGGGTTCTACAACGGATAGAAAAACATTCCATCTTGCAGATTGGTTGGCATTATCTAAACCTACATCTCTTGGTGGCTGGGGCATTAAACATTTGGGATGGTTCAGTATATCTTTGCGCCTCAAGAGCTTTTGGTTAGCCCTAAATGGGAACATAATTTGGTTCAAAGTATTGTCAGTGAAATATCTGAAAAATCTTTCTGTTGTGTCCTAGATCCGCAATAAAGCTTTCTCGGTTAGAGGTGTATCAGTGATCTGGAAGGGGTTTATTCACACCATATCTTGGCTCGGCAGAGGATTAACATGGCATGTTGGAAATGGGGAGACTATTCGGGTGGGCTTGGATCCGATAGTGGGCATGGGATCACCATACTCTCTCCTAAATGATTTACGAGACTGGAGGACTATGGCATTTTAACGCTGGACCAGGCAAGAAATTACTCACCTAATGCTCGGTACTATTGGCTCACTGCTGAAGATTTGGATTTGGGTGGAGATTGGAAACTTCTTTGGAACAATTATATATCTGGGATCGAGTATGGCAGAATCAGGCTCAATACCCAGGTAGACTCATTATTATGGTCTTACAAAAATTATGCTGGGAATCTCACTGCAGAACTTGCTTATGATTGCATTTCGGAACAACTTCATGATCTTTCTCCTGACTTTTCCATTGTACTAAATCTTCTATGGAAGATTAACATTCCAGCTAAAATAATATGTTTCATCTGGTTTTTGATTATGAATAAAGTTTTAACCTGGGATAATCTAAATTGCCGTGGTTATCAGGGCCCGAGCATTTGCTTTCTCTGCAGGAAGGGAGAAGATATGATCCAACATCTGTTTATCGACTGCTCATTTACTAAGAGAGCCTTTGTAGTGCTTCATGAACAATATGGCATTCGATCATTTTTTAAAGGAACTGTCAAGTTGTTTCTTGAACATTGGTTCAAAAACTTTTCAGTAGACATAACTTTTATCTACTTGCCCCTCTTCTTTTTCTGGAGCATCTGGAAACTTAGGAATGGATGTATATTTGACAATAAGAAGCCCACTGTTTTCACTATCATTCTTCAAACTGAAGCACTAATGCATCTATATTCTGTTCCAAAAAAGAAAGAAAAAATAAGATGCATTGGTTCCTTTCCACAACTCATCTTCCCATGTGGCTTGTTTGATGGAGTAGCTGTTGAGAACCTTGGGGGAGCTGGTTTTGTGATTCATTTGAGTGGTTCACATTGTATGAACTTTTCTCTGGGCTGTGGCAGTAGTACTAATACTAGATCAGAGCTCTTGGCTCTCTGGGCTCTCCTTGCTGTGACTAAACATATGGGGATCCCTCTTCTCACTACTTTTGGTGATTCCCTTGTCATCATCTCATGGGAAAACATGACCACTTCACTAAACTCTCCTAATCTGAGTCACTGGTGTGAGGAAATCCGATTTATGCTGTAATCTATTCCATCTGTGACTATTAAGCACATTTATCGTGAGCATAACCAGCAGGCTGACCGTCTCTCAAAAAAGGCTCTATCACTAGATACTGGTTTTGGAAATTTCTTGGAATTTGTGGATGGCATGATCATTGATCATGGTAACTTTCAGCTTTTTAAAAGCTTTGTGCTGGGCTTCAGCCCATTCTATTTTGCACAGAATTATGTTTATGTTTGTACTGTAGCCTAGTTGACAGTGAAGAGACTCTTAGCCTTCTTGTTATGCTCAGGACTAGTTTGCTTCATGGTCATTTTTGATCTTGAATTTATTGCAAAAATTCTGACCTGTATATAGGAATGATGATAAAATCCTACCCTTGGCAGGCTTGTTGTCCATTAATGCCCATGCTCTGGGTGACATGGTATCACTATAGTGATTAGAAGGTCTCCAAGGTGTAAGTCTCACAGTTGATGGATTGCCATTGCAGACAGATTGTATAAGATGTCCTTTGATTCAATTATGAATATCAAGGTCTGGTATTTTTTCCTCTGAAAAAAAAAATGTGACATTTGAGGAAATTTGAGGAATTAAAAGACATGGATTTTATTTTAGTTTTACATTTATATTGTAAAAAAAATAATTTTGGTGGGCATTTTATGATGTATAGTGTTAAATAAATATGTGGCATTTCATGATGTATGGCTTAACTTCTGAAATTCCTACTCGTCTACTATGGCCTCATACCCTATGTTTGGTGATCTTCCTCCCTCCTATCCTCTCATGCCCCTACTAAAAATTAACATTTTGAACTTATCCCATTAGTGATTTACACGATCACTATTTACAAGCACCTATTTTTAAGTGCGTCCTTATCTATTCGATCCATTCCATGATCTATGAAATTGGTTACATAATTCATTATTTACTTGGTCACTTCAGCTAATTAAAAAATTCTGCACCCTAATCTACAAACTTTAACATTTATACACAATTTTTACAAAGAACCCCCTTTTGGGCATTGGTCAAGACCCTAAGGTCGGACTTACATTTCAAATCGTCTCATGGAGTAGATGTTCTTGCATCAATAGCAGTAGACAATAATTCCAAATTGGGATGGTCTGATCCAAGTAACAATGGGAACCCACATGTGCTGAAAACCTTCCTCATCTCATGTTGATTTGACATAGGTGTAATAAATAGAATACAACACAGGAAACCATTATATTCACTGCTTAGGTTTCATTTCCATTGCTCATTTTTTTGCCACACATTTGTCCAAAATTAACTCAGTGTTGGCTAGATCTATATTAGGGATGATTTGTGTCTGCTAGGTGTAATTATCATTCTCCAAAGACTGCTAAAACAAACCAAATATAAGGCTCAATGTGATGACAATATTTGGCTGCAATATTGGGATTAATTAAGGTTATTTTCCATGCCCATTTGACTTCCTAGAATGCTTGACTTAGGTCCGTGAACATGACCAGACCTGGTACTTCTCTTGATTACTACTGTTATATGGGTGGAAAGGTCCCAAAACTTGCTCAGGACCAACCACAATGCTACTGCACATGAAACTATGCTCACGAATCACACCCAGAACTAAGAATTGGGGCTATTTAGGGTTGGTTAAGTACCTGGAAGTACCCCAAATGTGCCTAGAATTACTCAGTTTTGGGGATGGTGGCATGACTGATCAGTTCACCCAGAAATGCCTCCTCATGCCCCAAACTGTTGATGAGGTGTTTCTTATGTCTTCAGCATACACGTCATCAAAAGAACAAGGCATGTGCATAATTTCAGTGTTTAATGATCCTAGAGCATGTGCTATTTATTACATCACATAAGTAGGACCCTGGCTAAATAAAAGACCTAGCATAGAAAATCTATACCTTACTATTATGTTTTCCATACATATACGCTTACACTATCTATTGAGATAATAAATGCTTGAAAGCCCTTTGTGTAGGGGGTGCTATTATTCATCATTGTACAAGGTTTTTTCAATGTGGAATTTTCTCTACTCGATGGTAGAGATGACATGCTCCACAAAGGGCCTTCACAGTGAACATTCAATCCCTTCTCAAACGTCTTATGCACTATTCCACTTTGGAATGGATTCTGAACCTCCCTCTACATCTTTTAAGTTAGGATTCCCTTCAAGTAATAGATGGATTTCTTGAAAGATATGTCTTGATGTCACCAGAGTCTCTAGCCATTTTTCCTTTTTTGTCAAGATCTATAAGCTGATGGATTTGTTGACTATCGATGCCCCTAGTTATCTGTTGGTGTAAAGTCACTTGTAGGGTCATCTTAGAGGTGTTTCCTTTCCAAGGGGTGAGGATATGGTGAATAATGATTTTGTAGATGAATCTCTTTTGTCAATGATCATTGTGCAGGAGTCTATTTTGACTACTAGATATTGTTTGAAAAAATGTTATTTGAAGTCTTTGGTGCTATTGTTCACAAAGGCTTACTTCTGGTTGGTTGTTTTTGATTAGTCACTTGCTTGGATTCCAACCATTTGTAATTTTGTTCGTCCTAGTGTTATTGTTAGATATCTTGGTATAGCCCTTAAATTAACCATGATAAATATTCATGGACCTCTCGTAGAAGGTGGTCATCCTGAATATCATGTGTTCAAGTCAATGAATAGGGTCTCTATAGCCAATATTGCATGCTTAAGAGAGTTTGATCACTACTGCAAGGTGGATTCTATCTCATACAATATGATCATCGCCTCCTTTTCTACTCAAAGAAACAATCCATATCACACTTCAAGGCTGCAAGTGACCTCACAATCCTCTAAGGGAAGATCAACCTTGTGAAAATAGGGTTTAATAATGATGGCATGCCTCAATAATTCTCAAAGGTGGATGCCAAATGGAACATCTCAATAGTATAGCAATAGATAATGATTCCAAATTGGGATGGTCTGATCCAAGTGACAATGGGAACCCACATGTGTTGAAAACCTTCCTCATCTCATGTTGATTTGACATAGGTGTAGTAAAATGAATACAACACATGAAACCATCATATTCACTGCTTAGGTTTCATTTCCATTGCTCATTTTTTCCACACATTTGTCCAAAATTGACTCAGTGTTGGCCATAGCTATATTAGTGATGATTTGTGACTGCTAGGTGTCATTATCATTTTACAGACACTGCTAAAACAAACCAAATATAAGGCTCAATGTGTTGACAATCTTTGGTTGCAATACTGGGATTAATAAGGTTATTTTACATGCCCATTTGACTTCCTAGAATGATAGCATTATTTAAGAAGCACATAGTGGACATTATGGGGGCCACTTTTGGTCACATGCCACCTTAACTAAGATCTTGTACATAGGCTACTACTAGCCATTATTAAAAAAATGTAAAAAAATATGTTAACAAATGCAAACTATACTAGCATTATATGAGTTTGTACCATATATCATCTTGTGACTTAATCTCAATCAAAGCCCCTTGACCATTCTTATTGTGGGGCTTAGGCCTCATCAGAGCTATACATGCAACCTTTATAATGGCCACAAGTTCATCATCATCATAATTAACTATTGAACCAAATGGGTATAGGCCATGCCCCTTAGTTGTTTCATAGGACATGTTATTGCGAAATTCATTAGAACCCAAATTATATATCATTTGATAGTCCATTTTACCTTAGTGGTTGACAATGGAAGCTAGCTCATATCTTTGATGAGGATATGGTGATGTTGTAGCCTCTGAATGCTAAATTGACTTGTATCTTGACTCTTAGCGCCTCAAAATATTTGAAATACTGGCCTCCTCTTCCATCTCAAGGAAAAGCAATTACCAAAGAGGATGAATTAGTTGTGAGTCTCAACCAATATTTTGAAAATCCGTAAGCAATTGTTGAGCTTGGAGATCCTTGCGCTAAAGTGGATCTCATCCCATCAATTGGTGTCTAGTATGTTAGCCATTGAAGGTATAAAAGGAGAAAAAGTTTCCTCTCAAAAAAATTCCAAGGAACCTATAGTGGCTTTGTAAAGAGAGTGAGTTGAGATTTCCTCTTCATTCTTAGATTCTAAAATTCCTAAGCTGTTATTTGACTTTGATGAATTTGTTTTTTTTCTAGTGGATAACAAAGAATATATTGAAGTGCATGTGCATTGAGAGACTAGGGGGGTTGATTCTATTTTTTCATTCATAAGAGGCCTAATGAAGCGTAGTTTAACCCAGAGTGTTCAATAAACAAGGAAGCTAAAGGGATTTATTTGAATTCCTTTTGGGGGTTAGGGTCGAGGTTTGTTTTCCTTTTATTTAATTAGGACGTTGTGGGTTTCTGTGTGGTACAGTTTGTACTTGGAGTATTACTGGTAGTCTTTCTTATGTTCAGTCATGGTGGGTGAATTTCAATCTTGATGACCATGAATATGATCATTGCCCCCTCTTTTCGAAGTTTCCATCCCTTCCAACTAATTTGTGTTGATTTAGTTGACCTATTTTCCCATTGATTCGATAAGTTGTTTACTCCAGATAGTTCTAGAACTCTTTCAAGTTGATTTGTAGAGTGCAAGTGGAGGTGGATCATAAGCATAAACTCTTTTTTATCTTTGTATGCACAATTGGTGGTGTTTGCCCACAACATCCAAACAACCAAGTGAAACTAAGTACATTATATCATTAGTTCTTGTCAACTTAAGACATATTTCCAATGATTGATTACCTGGTCTACCCACCAGTGTTGTTTATATTATCAACACACACACAACTATTTCTCATTTTTACAACACATAATTTTTTTTTAACATTTCATTTTCCCCACTTTGAGGGTATGTTAGTTATTATTATTTAATATAGAGGAAACCACGAAGGCCAAACAATCACTATCAATGCATGTCTTCTTTATAGTGATCTTCTTTATAGCGATGCTTAACCATCATATGTTCTTTTTTAAGTGACGATCATTGATTGTCATTGTAATTCTATGACTTCACTATCAATGCATGTCTTCTTTATAGTGATGCTCAACCATTATATGTTCTTTTTTAAGTGATGATCATTAATTGTCATTGTAATTCTACGACTTTTGGCCACACTGTTTAATTTTTGGTAATGGGTATTTTTATTTTATTATTATTATTTATAGTTAATGTTGATTGTTATCATATATGTATTAATAGTAAGGGTTAGTAAAGGTTTGTTATTCAAACTCATTATTCTTCATAGAAAATGGCGATGGTTACTAATCTATGCATCAATAATCAAAGTTATTAAATGTGTTACCAACTAGCAATTGCCGCAAGGAAGGTGCAATAATACGCCATTAAGGTAGTTGTTAGCTGGTAAGCGAGAAAAAAAAGTGTAACATTGAAGTGAGCCAAAAAAAAATGGAGCACTTCAATGTATTGAAAAATCACAAAATTAACAGTTTAACATTACATTATACAGTGAAGATGCCATTGCATGGGAGAAATATATCTGATGAAGAAAATGAGCCAATGTGTAGTCATAATCTGGAATTACTTGTTGTCCATGTGGTTCCAAAGTTCATAATTGTGCTAGCATAGGTTGTCAAAGCAGTTTGGAAAACAAACATTTGACGACGGTTTATATAGTTCTAACTTCTCACATTAACAAAAGTCCCGTTCAAGGAGTAGACATGACAACACTGTATGGTTTGGCCAAAATGGTACAAATTTGAAGACGTTTCCTGCACTTCACAAATACAGAAAAGAACATCAAGAAGAATAAAAGCAAAGATTTCAGTATATATATACATTTGATAATTCAAGGTAATAACACAGTATAGTGAACACTCTTGACAGTGTATGATAAGTAGCCAAACTAACGACTATCAATCCAGCATACATCAATTGACACAATTGAAGACAATATCAGTACCCATGATACTATTTTAGATGATACAATGAGCTGCCAGCCACGATTCATTATCATCCGATCCATCAATAGATGCTTGAAACAATTGCAAACAAAGTATTTATGAATAATTACATCTCTAGCCAAAACCTACAGATTCTGGAATCTTGACAAATCTACAGATTTTGGAATCTTCTGCAATGGAGCGTAGAGGTACTTTTGAGTCTCCGGGAGATTTGGCAGTTAAATTTGGTGCCCATGAGGCAACAGATTCTAGCCTTATTAATGGAAAACTGGCATTACAGATTGCAAGCCCAACAAACTCTTTTCCACAGAGCTTTAAATTGTTTCCATACCTGAATCCTTCTTGCATTTGTTTAAAACCTAAAAAATACAAGAGAAACCACACTATATCAACCCATTTTTGTCATAAAAATATACTAGAAACAATTCTTACACTCAAACATACAAATTTATCCATCAACTCTTTGCATTTATGTGGACAGATGTGTAGCCATGGATTGAATCTAGATGGTGCATCCGGTATATTAAACTGTACACTAACAGTTCGAACTCAGGTGAATCTAATATGCACCTTGCACTAGAAGGAAACCTCGCATTCATAGGTTCAAACTGAGGGTGCAGTGATCCATCAAATTTTCATGGTTGTATGTTCCACTTCCTATATGTGTGATAGTGCATTGAATCTGGTGCATTGAATACATTGAATAGGGACATTAGCAGTCTAAATTCAGGTGACTCTAATATGCACCTTTCACTAGAAGCAAACCTTACATCCACAGATTCAAACTGAGGGTGTGGTCATCCATCAATTTTCCATGCTTGTATGTGCCTAAATGTGTAATATATGCGTATATACCTAGCAAACCATCTAAACTATGATATGCACCATACCCAATGAACATGTTCAAATTGAGGGTGTGATGATCCATCAACTCATGTTTATGCATGACTATATGTAATGGTGCCTTAAATCTAAATAGTGCATTGGTTGTATTGAATATGGACACCAGTAAAGATCCATTGAAACTTGGATGACTTTTCTGTGATATGCACGGCATAAAAGACATGCTTCTCCAAAATGCAGGCAAAATGACCATGGTTTGTTTGACTTAGACCTGCAGAATGAAGACTAATGCTATGAGTTATCATAAAATAACAAACTTATCAGTTATCCCACTCCATATTCACAAACGTCAGTAAGTCATGAGTTTCAAATAAGTGAACATGCAGTATAAAATGGCATGAGAATCAAAGTAACTAATGACTCCACCTAGCCCATTCCTCAAAGAAATATATTTTATCCATGGCTACTTTTCCAGAAGTAGAGAAAACAAAGAGTATAATTATAATTATCAGAGAGGAAAATTTTGAGAAATGATATTATTTTCCCTTGTCTTTAGAAAGTTGTGAATAGAATCCCTTTACCTGGGAAAGCATAAAAAACAATCCTGTATGGTGATCCCTTCATTTGCATCTGTCGCCTGATAGTGTCAAGCGGATCTTTTCTTTACTCCATATTAATCAACTTGTTTTCTTAGTTCCTACCCAAATCATGTCCAATACAATGTTCTTAAAACTACTAATTTCTAACCATATAGTGGATATGCTACAAACTATGGCTATACTCATATGTGCTTACAAAACCATATCTATGTCTACACTTTTCACCTTAACTTATTTTACCTGTGTATAGGACAAAAACAAATATTAGCTTTCAGATTTCATTATATGACATGATTGTCTATGCAAAGATCACCCTCAAGAAGACATGCATTTTCTTATGGTATAAACTTCAACAACTCCATGACTATGAGCCTTCTTAATCATACCTTTTAAACATGTTTATAAAAAGCATCTGAAATTGTTAAATATGTATAATGTTCATTGTTAATAAACTGATCTTCTTCACTGGTGGCTCAGCATGGACAACAATTGCATTCTTGATTCGCAAAAAAAAATGACTGATATAGAAGCTTCACTGAAGTACATCAAAATTTACATTAGCACAAGATGAGAGGTGAACTCTTGCATGTTAAAACTCCCTATGTGAATCAAACATCCTCTTGTTAAGGGCACTTCCACAATATAATTCTAGCACTCTGCAACTACCCAATAGATTATCCATAGTTTTCTTAAACCACAATTACCAGTTATACACCCATGGTATAGGTTTTGGTATTTTGGCTACACTAAATTTTACTGTAAATGCGAACCACTAAAGTATTTTTTATTTACATGCAAAATCCATTTAGTTCATCTTCATGGGACAAAATTCAAGAGTGCACAATGCTTCATATGGTACCACTTAAAACATTTTTTGGAAGAAAAACGTAGTAAAAACTCCACCCATATTAAAAAGGGAATTCTTAGAGTCAAGCCCAAAGATCCCTTTTACCAAGTAACCACATCCAGAAGTCTTTGTTTGCTTGCCCTATACAAACATATTCCTTTATTAACAAGGGAAAGCAAGTTCAGCCATATTTGAACCTAGGTCATCATTGCCTTACTGCTAGACCATGGCCTAACTAATTTTAAGAGGCAATCTAGATTATCCATATTATTGGTACTAATAACTTAGATTGTCCATAGCTTGAAAACTTGAATATACCTTTTATTCTTCAGCTACTAATATAAAATAGAAACAAAAAAATAAAAGCATCATTTATGCATCCATCTGCGATTTCATTTATGTGAGATCATTACACTTTCGTCATAAGAAAGCACTATGGCAATAACAACAGTCGACCTTCATGCTGACTTGCTTTATTGACTAACCATAAGCAATAAAGTAGATAAACTAACCTCAAAAGTGTTCTTTGAAGTTCTAGTCCTTAATAGATATTGAAAGGTGTAAATTTATACAGGGCCCCAAATTATATAGAATAGAAATACTAACTTGTTGGTGCCTGAAATAAAAATCAGGAGCACTCTTACAAGAATCTGTTACATATAAATGAAAGCATGAACCAATACAACCACCCACCATTTTAAATGAAGAAGGTTCCAAGAACCCACTCGGTATAGTTACATCTTACTCATATAGAGACATTCTCCCAAACACTTAACATCTTAAGACAAATTTTCCTCCAACTAGGTAGAAAAATGTACATTTTCGAGAATGAAAACTTGAAGAATACATCATTGCTTTGACTTTTCTCAAGCTTGAAATCAAGAGCATAAACAACTTCATTCCATTTCAATCACAACATATTTGAAATTACACCTTTGATTTTCTTCATCACACTATACATAATAGTAGTCCTCGATTGCAAGCCCATAAAATGTCTCTCAACTTTCTACCATAAATATCAGCCTTAACTGGAGAATAAGTAACCTCAAACCAAAGAATTCTTCAGGCTGCTTTGTAGAACATGATCAAAAGAATATCTTGAATCTCCCTTACAACAATCTTTAGGGAGATTTTAGATCCTACCATATAGACTCTACACCCTTGCAGACTTTTATGATACTCTTTATGATTCTTGCCATATAGAACAAAGAGAAATTATTTTAGCATAATACAATTTCACAGTCGGCCATATTTCATTATCCTGACTAGTTATAGTAATGACATTTACAAATTCAAATTAAATTTTGGCCCCACGTTGTACTGTATGGATCTGTGTATGTATGTAATTACAAGGGTAGAAGATATTGGAAAGCAAACTCATATGGCAATATATCACCTGTGAAATGCATTCATCCATCTTTCCTTTCAAGCATTCCTCCACAACAGCTCTTAAAGAAATTGGCAATTGCTCACATATCCACTCTAACAAGGATTTTTAATCCTTTGCAAAATCCCACATATACCAATCTAACAATTTTGGAATAAGGACCTTCCTCTCAGTAGTGACACCAATAGTAGCCTGCAGATAATCCCTTTTAGCTGCTTTCAATTCTGTTTCCACCTTAGTAGATGTATATACCCACACTTGTCCATTGACAAAACCAAAGATTCAGATATGTAAACACCCACTTTTGAAATTCCCTCTCAAAAGCATACAAACGTGAACATAGAAGCAATGTTTCTCTTCTGAGAATTTTCATGTGAATGAATTTCCAAGTGTTAGAAAATGTGTGGCCATTTTTCAATCATGAACAGGGAGGATTTCATATTAGGATTTGCATGAGCATCTTCTGGGATATATATTTAGAGAGTTGGTGTCTTGGCAGGCAGGTTCTGTGTTACTAAGGACACTTTGCATTGTGTGGTTCAAATGCAGAATCTGGGAGCACTTTGCATCGTATGCTTCAAATGTAGGGTCTAAGAGATGACTAAATAGACACATTTATTCAAGAATTGTTGTGAACTATTTGAAAAAAAATTCAACCAGAGGCATACATTTATTATTTTCTAGTAAATGCTCCATCAACAGCAGTATAACTTTATATGCATTTGTGGTATACTGACATTTTTCTTTATACATTAGCTTTCAATTTGACTTTGATTTGATCTGGAAAAGCTCAGGATTAAACATAACTTCATGTTTGTTCTTTTGATTTCAATAACTCATTTACAGAGCTAAGAGGCAAAATTAATTAGAACACATGCAGATACGCACAGTTGCAAAACTACTAGTAACTACTTACAATGGGAGAAGACAACTTCCACCACAAGGAAAGGGATTCATTCAGATGCGAAGCCTTAAGAGATGCCACAATAGATGGATTTACTCAAGAATTGTTATAGAATTTAAACAGATTGAATTAAAACTAAAAGGTAGACTGGACTCTGGAGGCCTGTATTTTCTAGTATATAACCCATACTTCCAAGCCCAACAACAATTTAAATTTATGCGCATGCAGTGTGTGTGGGGTACCGCCATCTATTTTACTGGATCAGATCGAAGAATAGTGTTTCTGTGGATCTGGATCCAAATCTGACCCAGATACATTTCCAGAAGGACCCACTCGAGATTTGTTTCTGGCTTGTCAAACATGTCCAACCAGCAGATACCCCAAAAATACATATTTTAAAAAAAACATAAAATTAAAATTAAAATTTGCTATGTGCATGGCCCTTTTACCCTATAAAATAGCCCCTCCCCCCAATCCAAAAACACATAAAATTTAATTTCTTGATAGCAGTCTGCATTTCTAAGTTTATGAGAATAATTTCGAGCATAAAAATGCAGAGATCTGAAATTTCTATGTCTATAAATATGCCATTTTCGCACATTTAGATATTGACTTTTCAAAGAGTCTAGCAAACCCATATCCATTTCCATGCAAGTTATATAGACAACTATTTTTCTTTATATGTTGCCTTTTAATTTGATTTTAATTTTGAGCTGCAAAGCTTAGGGTTCAAGCAGAACACCATGCATTTTCTTTTACACTCATTTCCAGAACTAATACGCAGATTTATTCGCAACACATAAGCCCAGGTGCAGAGATACTACTTACAGCAGGAGAAGACCAACTTCCACAACACAATGCAAAGGTAATCAATGGTTCAGACCACTCAAAACCATAAACACTCCGAATCATAGCCTCCTCTTCATATTTTCCATTTTTCCAATAGGCCTAGCATTCAATCAACTTGGGAAGGTTAGTTAGATACATAACTGGAAGAATTTAAAATATCTTTTCTGAAATGGAAAATTATTACATAAAGAAACTTACATCTTTTGAGTGAAAGGGTGGTCGAAGTATGAAATGTTCAATATCCAATGCATTCATCAACTTCCCTCCAACATTAAGACTACTTGTAACCCTCCCATCACAGTATTCACAGAAATTAAATGACTGCAAAACAGTGGCAATATGAAATTCTACAAATTATTTCATAATATTATTTCCATTGCAGAAGTAGGGTAACCTGTCATTATATAAGTTATAAAAAGTTCCTTCAATGTTCACCCTCTGATATAGGCAGCTACTACTATAGGAAACGAGCAATAAAGTCAATTGGTTGCATTCTTCATTTTTGGCTGTCATACCTCGCACATGAGTGAAACAACCTTCTGAGGGGTGCTTGGTATTCCATGTTCAAGGAAGGCCTAAAGTTTCTCAAGTGTAAAAGTTAAATTTGTATTAGTCATAAGAAGATGCATCCTAAAGTGAAGATCAGCTGTTAGAAAGCAATAGACAAAAACTGGGAGAGCCCATTAATGATTTTGTTGTGATAGTAATAAAAAGAAGCTATAGATGTAAATTAGGGGTTATGTTACCATCATACATGTATCATGCAGGCATTGTAAATGTTGATCCAAAAGGCTAGCTTCTGCTAATATGTCAAGCCCTTTACATCTGCAGAACATAGTTTGCTCACAAGAAATCTGAAAAGCAGAGACTTATAAATTAGGCCAAACCTAAAAATGACTAAATGAGAATGGAAACCTTGTAAGGGCTTCTAATTGACCTTTCAATGATCAACACAAATAATCTAGATTGTTTACAGTAAAGGAATTAGTACAGGTGAACGATTTGGCCAAATAGTATTTAAGAGATGTTTATTGATATTCCAATAAAGTGACAAACACACCTCAATCTTCTAAATAAAGAAGCATAGCTTGGGAGCCAATCCAAGTCAAATGAGACTGCAGAGATATCATGGAAATGTTTGTATGGACCAATATCTCTCAAAATTGATTCAGAACAAACACCATAAGGATCTTTGAAATGTATTTCTTCTGAATATTCCATAGGTATTCTACAGTTTAAAGTGCTTCTCGAGCCATAGCTTTTTGGGCTTACACTTGAAAAAGTTGACTCTGAAGCTATTGATGGTGTCTCCTTATTGGTTGCTGACGATGGCCTTGTTAGCTTCAAAAATATACTCATCAAGCACTTTACAATATCTTCAGAAAGCTTATTTTGTTGTGTACTTTTCCCATCTTCAAAAATGTTCAGAGATGGTAGTTTCGTTGGTCCAAAATGAGTAATCACTGTTGTATGTTGTGTCTGGCAGATGTCATAATATCATACATAATTGAATCAATATAGACTCATATAATATTCTTAAAGTGCAGGTGCACATAAAAAAAATGTATGTTCTTTACAACTTGAAATGAATACTCATATAATATTCTTAAAGTGCAGGTGCACATAAAA
>LPNX010874252.1:189353-203998 GCA_001517045.1 Pseudotsuga menziesii
GGATCGCATTTTGTTGGATGGAGTCTAAACCTTAGTTTGAATCAACGAATACGAGAGAAAGTACATTATCATCATTCCTAGTTCTGTTTGCTAACCGAGAGAAGCTATTGCTCCTGGAAAAAATGGATTCCTTCTCCCCACCATGATATGATAACCTGTCAGAGTAGCACACAACACAAGAACAATGAACTATAATATAAATATAGTATTCTGTTGTTGCCATTAAGGGGAGGGCGGGCAAAATAAAGTAATTTTTTTGTTTCTTCTTGTATAAAATGGACAAATAGCATGGAAAAGAAAAGTAGATAGGACAGTACCTTTTAGCTTGGAATTGGATGCTTTGCATGCCAGAAAGGAAGCTTGCATTAACGGGAATAGGAGAGGACAAGTACAGATGAAGCAGCTGTACTAGTAAATTAAAACATCGACTAACAAACTGTTGCAACAGTTATTTACTTACAGACCATATACTCTCTTATGGAAAGTATTTTGAAACGATTGAGTATCACGAATATTTGAAACCAACTGAATGTACAAATAGTATACTTGTAGTAGAAGTTAAAAAATGGGCAACAAATTTACTGTCAAACCAAGTATATGGACACCATGGAAAAAAAAATAGACATAGGTACGAAGTCAAGAAGTACAAGCTAAATATACACATGGGATAAATGTACAACAGAACTTAAGAATTTAGTATATATTGTGAACTGTTTCTATGTACATATAGTATAGTGTGAACTGTTTCTTTGATCATAAGAGAGTATTTGAAACAAAATGAGGATTGCGAATATTTGAAACCAATTTAATGTACAAACAGTCTAAATTGAGTAGAAGTAACAAATGGACAACATATTTACTTTGAAACCAAGTATAGGGACTCCATGGGAAAAAGACTATACATATGTGTAATGACAAGAAGTAGAAGCTAAATATATACATGGATTAAATGTACAACAGAAGTTACAAACTTAGTATAATGTGAATTGTTTCTATTTACATAGAGTTTGTTGGATTGTATTTGTAAAAGAACCGTTTGTTTGATAGAGTATATACTTTATAGAGGTGCATTACATGCAAGTAGAAGGGAAATATAATAAATGTACATGTACTGTGGTAGTAGTGGAAGCATGTAATATGTACAATGTTTGTGCATTCTATGTGTGAAAAAGGCTAATACATTTATTCAATTAGAGCATAGGGTATGGACAAGGTAGTACATACAAGTGAAGGGTAGTCATGGCAATTGAAGAACGTGTGGGAATCAAAGAAAAATGGTTGTTGGGTTGTAAGGAGAGGGAAAATGAAACTGCAAGCAAGGAAGAGGCTTTAGTCATAAATGCAAGAGGGATTATGGCAACGAAAACACCATGTAATGTTTATGTATTGAGCAAGACAAGGGTGGCGGGATACTAAGTCTTTGCGGATCTTGCCCATGGTGTCCCTTTCATGCATATGGATCATGCGTTGAACGAAGGCTCTTATTTCTAAGAGAAGCTTAATAGTAGGGTGAATCGGATTCAGTGGGATGTTTGAAGTCGATTGGAAGAGTGGTTCAATTTGTTGTAGTAGTGCTTTTTGTTCCTTGATCTACTTGCAGAAGTCGGCAAGGGTGTTCACGTATTGCATGTCCATGTTTGTTGTCGAAGAGCTAGGAATAGAGAAAATAGAGCCATTAAAAGCTTAACATGTTTAAATAATATAGAGTAAAGGAAGGCACTTTTTTTTTGTAATTGAATTGCTATACTAACAGTTTTTTTTTCCATAGTAGCGAATAACAAAAGCAATAACATATTCATATCATAGATGAAAGGAAAAAAAGTTGAAAACTTGTGTAATTGACATTTTGCTATTCTTTTTTTTGTTTGTTCTATTGCAAAGAGAAAAGAATGTTGTAAGTGTAATGTTATGGTAGATTCAAGTAGATGAAACAAAACGAAGTTAAGATATTGGAAGCAAATGAACAGAAATATATGCATGAGTGCAAGATTGTTTTTTTGGGGGGTGGATGGGGGGAGGGAAGAAGGTGAGGTTGTTTTGTTTTGGTATTTAGCAAGTGAAAAGTGATAGTATTTGTTTTTATGGTGTTGTTTGTTTATTATTTTCTGTGTAACTGAGAAGAGGTGTGGGAAGCAA
Organism: Pseudotsuga menziesii; assembly: GCA_001517045.1. Taxonomy (NCBI): domain Eukaryota; kingdom Viridiplantae; phylum Streptophyta; class Pinopsida; order Pinales; family Pinaceae; genus Pseudotsuga; species Pseudotsuga menziesii. The sequence continues at coordinate 191,490 of LPNX010874252.1, forward strand.
TGCATGGGTGTAATCTTATGTGAGCAACTATGTTAAGCAACGTGTGGTGAAATTGATCTGGAGGCAATTAAAGTTTCTTCTTGTTTTCTTCGTTGGACAGAAGGGTTGTCCTTCATACGTGCATAGCGAGCAAAAGAAAAAGATGGCATTATGCGTAGGTCAGTGAGTTGTCTAACTCTTGAAACTGCAGTACATGTTAGCCCTTGTCGATCGATGTTTCCTATGTCTATTGTTGCCTTCTGTAAGGTCATTCCTTGTGATTAGTGGATTGTTAAACCCCAGGCCATGCGAAGGGGAATTTTTCTACGAGAACCTCTTGTTAAATGGAGGATCGGGATGTAGGTAGGGTTAAAAGCATCCCATAGTGGGCCTTTGTAGTTGACAAAGTCAACAACAACAAACAAAGGAAGCATAGGTGGAGTAGTGGCGGTGTTGTACAAGATTGAAACAACTTCACCAAGAGCACCATTGACAAGACCTGCCTCAACCCAAAGGTTTGTTGTAAGCATAACTTGTTGACTAATGACAAGGAGTACAACCATATCTATTTGTTCATCTTCCGGTGCAAGCAGTAGTGTTTTTTTCCTAACTTTTGCGGAACATAATGCAATCAGGACATTTAGTTGTTTAAGCATTTGTTTGTTGTGTAAGGAAACATAATTGTTAGTTGAGAACAAATGGGTGGATTGATCAAATACATGGTTCTTGGTTTGAGAGAGGGAAGAGGATGTCATTGACATAAGAAGGGTCTAATCGGTAATAGTTGGTGTTGCATTCCTAAGATTGAGGAGAAGTTGGAAAAACTGTATTTGAGAAGGGTCATCTCCTTCTTGACGAAAAACCGTTGAGAGGGTTATGAATGTGTCAAAGGTATGCCAAAGTGTGTTTCCATGTAATACTCCTACATACATGGGGATATCTTTGACAGGTGGAAGTTGACCAAGGTCACCTACGAGGATGATAGAGAGGCATCCAAAAGGGAAAGTTCGATGGGAAGGGAACACTTCCCAAATATGAGAGTCAATGTTGGATAAGAGCTTTGGTCCAATGAAACTCATCTCATCAATTAACACATAGTGTATATGGAGGATTCGTTCTTGGAGGTTTGCAAGGGCTTTGCCCTCAAGAGGAAGCATAGTATTTATTGGTATCCGAATGGCAGAATGTATTGTAAGGGCATTTATGTTAAATGTCGCGACACCAGTTGGAGCAAGCAGGAGAAGAGGGGATGAGTTATTTGTAGATGATGAAGAGAAGACAGCTTGCAAGCATCCAATTAAGTAAGATTTCCCTGTTCCTGTTGTTCCTTGGATGATCATACGTAATGGTTTTGTGGTAGTGTGTTGTGTGTAGTGGGACATAATAATTTCAAAGGCTGTGCGTTGTGTTGGAGAAAAGCAATTAGGAAAAGCAGGAGTTGAAAAAGATTGTAGTTCTGCTTGGTTTGATGAGCAGTTCAAGTCAAGAAATGAGATGGCCGAGTTTTGTAAGTGTAAAGGTATATGCGTGTGGCCCCAATTGTGATTGGTGTCAAAGTCATGATGACCAAGCATGTCAAGATCATCAAGTTGTAGGTTGTTGCCAGGTTGGAGTTGAGAGAGGAGTTCCCATTCTGACATGTCGATAGAGGAGGGAGGATGAACTTCATGAGGGGGAGGTGTATCAACAGAAATAGTTGGAGGGGGCGAAGGGTATCGGTCAACATGCCAGACATTGTAGCTCCCATGAAAGAATTCCCATGCAGAGACAACTTCTAAGTCTGAGGAGCCAATATATTTTGGCACATCACGGAAAGGTTTGTTCAGGAGGAGTTCACTCCAACAGAAATTGACATAAAGAGGAGAGGTGGAAAGAGGGATGTCAAGGAAAAGAGGAAGGACACGCATGATCTTGGTCGGTTTGTGGGGCTTCCATTGACATTTTTTTCTATGTGCAGAAAAGAACCAAGAGCATGAAGCTTCAAGAAGGGGCAGGTGTTCAAGCGAAGGGGGTCTTTGCATGTATGTGCAAACGAAGTTGGTTGGTGGGGGGGTGTTGGGGAGGTCTGGTGAGACACGTTTGAAAACGGTCTGGAAAGTGTTCAAGGAAACAAATGTACGACTGCAAAGAGTCAAGGGAAGTTTTTGTAGCATATGGCAGGTTTCTTGTGCTCTAATGTCTCAATCAGCCACGGTTTTGGACAATAGTTTTCGGATAGGTAATAAGATTCCCTCTTCTGCAGGGGTGGCATGTGCAATACGTGTTAGAATGTCATGGTAGCTCTCAGATTTTTTCTCTGCTTTCGAAGCATTCTTTGAAATGTATGAGAGGACAACATGATGCGAGAGCACAGGCTGGCAATCAACGTTAGCTCTCCATACTGAGAGCATAAGAGGGTTGTGTACATTTAAAAGCTCATCATTTCTAGCAGGGATATATATTTTTTAGCCAGAGTTGTCAATGAACATAGAAGATGTTTCCTGCAGTTCAAAGGGGAAACCATAGCGACAAACGAGGGTTGTGCCCTTTTTGCGAAGACAAGAGGATTCATTACATTTTGTGTGGCGTTGCACAGAATTGACAAGGGTTTCATAGTCATCATTTTGGTTTACTTCACGTATGGAGGTTTCTGCAAGTGTGCAAGGGTCTTGGTGAGATGCTCAATGGAAGGTGGAGACAGGAAGGTGCACGGGAAGAGGGCTCCATGCTATTAAGAAGCTGTTAAAGTATGTTTTTGCAGTATCAACATCGAGGGGATCATTCCAATCAAGGCTGTCCATATTGGGTGCGTCCTCCAACCAAAGGAATCCATGTATATGAGCAAAACCTTGGTTTTTCCATTCATACCTATATTAAGAAGGGAAGGAAAAACAAAACACAAAGTTAGGAAAAAATTCGAAATGTCAAGCAGTAAAAGGAAATAAAATGCAAAGAGTGAGAGGAACAAACCTGCACGAGTAATCTTTTGTTTGGAATGTGTGTAGCAGGACCTCTTCAGGGAAGATGGTGAATCTATGGTGCATATATAGAGACGTAGTATGTGGATTGGTTATAATGTTATGAATTCTCCATTGGAATTGCGAAGACAATGAAGTGGGAGGATGGGAATCCATGAGCATGTGAAGGTCATGCCATTTGGTGTCAGCTACACTGAGGGTTAAAAAAAGGTTGGGCTACCAAGCTGGGTGATCATATCACACAACTCACCTCGTCTTTTGTTCCAGAAAGAGCAGGTGCCGCGTAGAGCAGAGCCAAGATGTATAGCATGATCAACAACATGAGAATCTGGCATCTGGCTAAGTTGTGTGCACAAAGCCGAGACAGTTGCGGGGAGGGTGTTTGCTAGGTTGCGTTTAACAAAAAAAATTGCGGTGGCTTGGCTACAATGGTGCATCATAAGGTTGTACAAGTAGTAGCGGAAGCGAGGGTGTTGGGAAAACCTATTATCATGGAATTGGATAAGGTGCAAAGCATATTCCTGCATGGTGACTTCGTAAAGACGAGGTTGTTTTAGCATGGGAGCCCCCGTGGGAAATAACGTTGGGAATGCCATTGAGAGGAGCCTTTCCGTATTGTATTCATTTATTGGAGAAAGACCAATGGGGGGGCAATCAATTGATGTTGAAGGGGTGGTAGGGGTTGTAGATGCAAACCGCTTAATTTCTTCAATCTTAGTGTGAGAATCTGGGAGTGAAAAAACAAAGGACGAGGTTTCAATGCTTGTTGAAATTAGAATTGAAGGTGTTGCATAATCAGTAGTGGGTGAGGGTAATTGGAGGTTAGGCCTAGGGGTTGTGTCATGGCGAAGAAAGGAGGACACATCTGTGGGTTCAAGTGGCAAAGCATGTAATTCTTAGAGGTCAAGGTGGACATCCTTGTAATACAGGTCATTGGAAATTTTGAATTCCAATGCAGCTAGAACATTTGAACGGCTAACAATGAATTCATAAGGCTTGTTTGCAGCATTGAATTTGCGAACAAGGATGTCCAAGTCTGCTAAGAGACGTGGAAGAGAGGTGGCTATTGTGGAGATGTCTTGTGGGAAGCTAATAGTATGGCCAGAGTATTTGTATTGGACACCATGTGCATGTGTAACTTGAAGTATTGGATTGACTCAGGCAATTAGCATTTCTTCTATTTGAGTCAGGCGTGCAAGTTCAATTGGTTGGTTTCCAGGATCCATGTTGTTATCTTTAGAGAAGCGATGGCCATGTCGCTCATTATTACATCGAGAGCATGTATAGATTCCATTTGAATACTTTGTTTTCATGTTTGGATATGATTCCTTGCATATGGAGCAAACCTGAAGTGGGTGGAGGTGAGAAAGTCGGTTAAGAAAGCAAGCGTGACTATCTGGCAAGGGGGTGGTTGGAGGTGGGGGTGTAGTGGATGTGTGCATTGGGGTAGGGTTGATTGAAGCATTGATGTTTCCATGCCTAGATTGATAAATAAGATGTCTCTGTGCATTTTGGCAGTCCTTTGTTTGGTTATAAAGAAGCCTTCTACGTGCATTTATTTTGTCACGTGCATTATTGGGCAACATAGGTTGTTGAAGAGGAGTTTGCCTTGAACCTAGAGGAGACATTGATGGGAATTTCAAATGTTATAAATCTGTTATTGTAAGAAAAAGTTGAGGCATGTACATTAAAAGCAAGATATGCAAAGTACAAATAAGAAGGTATGTCTACATATAGAAAATAATGCGTTGCGAAAGTTTTTGCAAGAAAGAAGGTATAAAACATTTTTTGTGATGTATGTGGAGCATGTATGTATGTGAAAAGCAACCAAGGAGCAGTATAGTAGAAAAAAGAAATCCACATATATGACATAATAAACATTGTATACATGTAAGAAAACGTGAAATGTTGCGTGGACACATATGTATGGCGTGCTTTAAAAAAAACACGTAATGTATACGATAACACATATGTCATGTGGGCACAAAATTTATAGTAGCTAATTACATTGCATATCTTTGTAAAAAGATAGGAAAGTAAGGGAAAAGTCTATATACAAGCAATGAAAGAAGGAAAGTAGGGGGGGAGGGAGGGGGGATATAGTGATCATGATGAAGTGGAAGAAACATAATTGGGTAGAGATGAGGTGGAATGCATTTGGAGAGATGGGATGGTGTATTGTAGGGTACGATGTGTCAAAAAAAGGAGCGAGGGAAGAGTAAGATGTGGGAGGGTGAGTAAAAGCGGTGGTTGGAATAGCCGAGGGTGGAGTGTATGAAGGGGAGGTTAGAGACGATGTGCAACAGGATGGCTTTGAGTAGTGAGTGCAGATATTTCTTCAAGGAGCTTGGTTGATGCAGTAGTATAAGGAAGCTCTTCAGAATTGACAATGGTTGTCTTCAAGCGTGTACTGGAGTTGAAAGTCTCTGTCTTAATGGACAAGGTAAACAGGTATCGACGTGAATTTACATGCAGAGAGATATCATTTATGGCTGAGGGCTCAGTGGTGAGTAGGCATAAATCCTTTACAGAGACACTAAGTAGTTTGTTGGTTGCATTATCAAAAACTGTGGCCCCGTTGATCTGACTGGTGTGATCTTGCAAGAAAATATTTAAAATGTATCTCTAGTCACATTTTGTGAATTCACCATCACATTTGCTGCAATGCCAAGTGTTGAAAGCTCTATGTGCAACTTTCTTCATGCATTGAACACCGTCAACAAAGAGAGGGCATGCAAGGAAGTCGAAGTCATCCATGTTAATGTCAACAATGGAAGTGCACATAGAGAGCCACAGGTTCTTATCAGAGGGTTGCATGCTTTGTAAGTTGAAGATTGTTTTAGATGGGTGTGCTCCAGACATAGAGCCTATGTATTTGCATCTCAAGGATGGAAACGCAGCGTGAAATCTGTGATCGGTGTACCATTTTTGAAGGTGATGGGTTGCTTCAATATTTGGATTGATAAGGATGGTACTATTGGGAACACTTCCAGTTGTTTTACCATTGTAATCCGTAAGACGACCACCCTTTATTACAAGGACAGGTGGTGGGTCGGAGGAGTATAGTGAATCAAGATGTGAACCCTCAGTGTGGCAATGATGACCCCAAAGTGTGACATCGATGCTAAAACATGATGTGTCTCTGAGGCAGATGGTTCTCCTACTTGTTTCAGAACCGTCTTTTTTTCAAATTGTAGATGCAGGAAAGACAGAGCTAACTAGGCCAACCAGGTCAACCATGGAATTCAAGGTAAACTTTGGAGGTCATTGATTGTTTTAAAGTGGAAGGAATGTAAAGGAATGGAGGAAATGCATCGAGGCAAGGGTGGATGGTCAACGTAGATGAAAGGACAATCTCAAGATGGCTGTTCAAATGGTTATATGACGGGTTGCTTGTTTTGATTGTGCCATTCGAGATAGTGTACACTGTCCCTATTTCAATAAGGGAATAGAAGGTGTCAACAAAGTTGTTAAAGGTAGAGACATGGATCTCTCCTCCAGAACAATCAAGAAGGTCAAAGCCAAATAGTTTCCTTGGGCCGCATTGGTTGGTGTATTCATGGATGGGTGTCTTGGCAAGCACGCGACCTTGGATGGACCATTTTTTATAGTTGGGATTGAGTGCTTTGAATGGAATTATAGTAGTTGACATGGATATTGGTGTATCTGATGCTTGGGATGAGTGAACATCTCTTTCTTCTGTGAGGCGGTTGGATTGGCTAGTTGATGAACCCATTAGAATGCCAAAGCTAGTCGGTAGTAAAAGAGGAACAGGGCTCCCAACAGGGGCAAGATTGTGGTGGACCAGTTCAAGATCGAGTATTGTAATAGTCCTGTAGGAGAAGAAAAGGAAATAATTAGTAAAGGTGTTATAAAATTGATGATGTTGGTGGTAGGTAAAAATGTATAGGCTAAGCTACATAAGAGAGGGATTAAAATAATGGGCAGAAGACAGTACGTGTTATTATGGATGACGGTGCAGGTGCACTTGGAGAGCTTGATGACAGAGCCTTCTTGGAGTTCTCCATTTGATATGAGGGAGTTGAAGGTAGTTGGGAGCAAAGTCTGATGCATGTTGTTACCATCAGAGATAGTAATTTGAAAACGTGGAGTAGTTGCATTTGTTGGTCTGAATGGCTGGAGTGAAAAAACTTGCAAAAGTGGCTGAAGATGTACAGAACCAAACAGTAAAGAAGATATCGCATTTTCTGTCAAGGGTGCCTCCATTATGCGGGGGAAACACTGAGAGTAAGAGGAAACAAATGTGTAAGTATATGACATTTTTTGTGTGTGTATATATACATATATGTATATATATATACTATTTTAGGAGTTACATACAAGCATGCCATATGTACAATGAAACTGTAGCAGGAAGAAGAGTAGAATGTAAAAAAGTGACAGAAAGACGGTAGTTTTGGACTTTTTTTTTAATATAATGTGAGAAGAAAAGCATACAATGGAAGCATGGAAAGTTAGGTAGTAAATGCTAAAAGTTTATTAGAGGTACGATCTAGCAAGGAATTTATTGGATACATCGACCCTTCTCGACATATCCCTTCTGCTCAACCCACTGCCTCATTACGACCCTCATTATGTGTTTTATTGAGTCTCATTCTCCTCGCTTCAATACACCCCTCCTTCTACTTTTCTCTTGCAACACACTCTATTCGTCCTCTAATCTTCCATAGCTAGCTTTGCATTTCTTTCCATCACTGTATAGGGAGGAGATTCAAACTAACGATGTGATGCACAGGTTAACAAAGGGATTGACTATCTTCTCTCTCTCAATGTAGGTATTTTTTTTCTTGTGTATCATCATTGTATAACAATAAAATCCAAACAAAAGATGTCATATGTGCATATCTATAGAAGTAAAAAACTATTTTCAAGATGTATAAACTTATGCATTAATGCATACTTATTGTTTCATATTTTGCAACAAGTTAGCAAAAGAAAATAGCTGAGTAAATAAGAGATAGGACTAAGGAGCACCAGGCAGGCAGGAGCTCTATTCATGACTTTCTAATTATTTCAGTAATGGCACTGGAAGCTGTGCAATTGCTGCCAAGTAACATGTCAGATTCACTTCAGTTACCTATCTCATTGTCTAATAAGGCAAGGCACAAACGATGAAATTGTAATAACCTTGTTGATTAGTTGAAGTTCGTAAAGCCTATGCTTAATGTTATAACCTCCCTAGAGTGGAGAGTGGCTATGTATTCCTTTTAGGGCTGGGGGCCAGGGCGTGGCATGACCAAGCTCAATAAGTACGAGCATCAAGTCTGAATAGGGCAGGAAGGGAAGCTAGCTCTGTATGGGCAGGTAAAGGAGGTGAAGACATCATCCCATGGCCAACAAAAGAAGGTCATAGTAGGCACGACCCAGGTCTTGGAGGGCCAGCAAAGGGCAGGGCCCAGCACTAAAGGGAAAGCACAGGCACGCGCCAGCCACAAAGAGGATGGGAATGAAAGTTAAAGGAAAAACAAAGTCATGTGCTAGTCACGAAGAGGATGGAAATAAAGTATAGAAGGCACATGAAAAAAATGTATATGCATGCTAAAAAAAGGAGTCAAAAGCCAAAGGGTATGCTGTTTTTTCCCTGAGATAAAAAGAAGGTGTTTACTTGATTCCTGGAGTAAAGAAAGTGCAAACTAAAGAAGAATACAGAGCTCCCAAAGGGTATTGATTGTTCAAGAGTGTAAAGTGAAATCTATGGATCAATCCAGATATAAACACATGGGTAGATTGTGGCCAATATATGGTTCTAAATTTGCAGTTGGTTAAAATTTGATAGGATTTAGTTCTAAAAGAACACATAAAAGCATTTAATTTTTGGTACATGAATAACCTGTAGTTTGGTGAGCGTTTCATACACGAAGACTAAGGAGTTTATTTTTTTACCATTAGGTGAAAACTTCTAAAGCTAAAGTTAGTATAAAATAAAAAATATATTGAGAAATTTATAAATGACAAAATAAACAAATATAAAGGAGAAAGTAAGGAAAGTTTGATTATAATAAAACGTATCAAAGCAAATTTGCAATTTGTAATGGATTTTGAACTTGTTTTTTTTGTCCACAATGAAAAAGCTATGATGTGTTATTCAAAAGATTGAATCAAAATTATATAATTAGTTCAAATATATCAAACTACTCTTGATATTCTTATTGATCTATTACTTGTAATATAATACAATAATCATAATACTAAATCGGCATAATACTAAATCTGTCCATTGATCTACTATGTGTAAATCACTTTTAAGACTTTAAGTGGATTCTAGACTTAATTCCTTGTCATTGTGGTAGGATGATGAGAATATTACATTCGGTAAAGATACAGATATTTCTATCTTCCCAACCCTAAACTAAGATAAAATGAAGAAAAAAGTTATTATCACATTGTCAATGAAAAATTTGAAGGAAAAAGTTAATATCACATTATCTTCCTAACCTTAGAGTATCTAAAACAGAAGTTAATATTCTTGATCCTAAGTTCACTTGAGGTTTCAAGCTTTTTTTCAGTTGAAAAAAACAGTTCCTTGATATTCTAATGAAACAAAGGTAACCTTGTACATCATCAAACAACTGTCCATACCTCAATGGGTCAAACATAATAGTAAATATTACATTACAATGCAGTTCAAAACAGAAATATAACTATACCCAACATTAATACTATACCCAAGAAAAAATACTATCAGCACCTGGGTATTAATACATGAAAAGGTCCTCTCATAAGTGAGCAGTATATACATCAATCAGAGAAATGTCCATAAAGAACATAACAAGATCCCATACACCTTATCTAAAGCAGGCAAGTGACTCTCAAAATTCCTGTAACTGCAGCTCAACATAACTAGAAATAACTCAAAAAAAAACATGAGATAAATATCTGAAATAGAACGAGAAAATTCTAAAAAAGCTGGATTGAGACTTCGCCAATAAACTCATCATCATAAGATTCAGTAAGTAAGAGATGACCAGGAGCCATACACAAACCCTCCATGGATAAGATGTTTGCTCTCTTGTTATGTTCCCTATAGACATGACTGAAATCCACCCAGGTGAATGAGGATATGAGTAAGCTGGTGTTGTAGCACCAATCCTCAAGGTTCACCATGTCAAGGGTGGATTTCCCCTTTGCCCAATTTATAATCACCGAGGACTAGCCAAATATATGTAGGTAAGGCATCCCAATATCTTTGGCGACCCGTAATGATGCCCAGAGTGCTAAAAGTTCTGCTCTAGTATTAGTGCTGCTCCCACATTCAAGCTTAAAAACTTTGAAGGTCTCTACATGGCCCTTTAAGTAAGATAACTTTTTACACTTAAACATTTCAGGTATTCATATACTCATTGCTTCATGGGAGTCTAGAAGGCACATGAAAACAATGTATATGCAGGCTAAAAAAGGAGTCAAAAGCCAAAGAATATGTTGTTTTTTCCCTGAGATAAAAATGAGATGTTTACTTGATTCCTGGACCAAAGAAAGTGCAAACTAAAGAAGGATACAGAGCTCCCACAGGGTATTGATTGTTCAAGAGTGTAAAGTGAAAGCTATGGATCAATCTAGATATAAACACGTGGGTAGATTGTGGCCAATATATGGTTCAAAATTTACAGTTGGTTAAAATTTGATAGGATTTAGTTCTAAAAGAACACATAAAAACATGTTTTTTTTGCTACATGAATAACCTACAGTTTAGTGGGCATTTCATACATGAAGACCAAGGAGTTTCTTTTTTTACCATTAGGTGAAAACTTCTAAAGCTAAAGTTAGTATAAAATTTAAAAAAAAATATTGGGAAATTTATAAATGACAAAATAAACAAATATAAAGGAGAAAGTAAGGAAAGTTTGATTATAATAAAACGTATCAAAGCAAATTTGCAATTTGTAATGGATTTTGAACTTGTTTTTTTTGTCCACAATGAAAAAGCTATGATGTGTTATTCAAAAGATTGAATCAAAATTATATAATTAGTTCAAATATATCAAACTACTCTTGATATCCTTGTTGATCTACTACTTGTAATATAAGACAATAATCATAATACTAAATCGGCATAATATTAAAATCTGTTCATTGATCTACTACTTGTAAATCACTTTTAAGACTTTAAGTGGATTCTAGACTTATTTCCTTGTCATTGTGGTAGAATGATGAGAATATTACATTCGGTAAAGATACAAATATTTCTCTCTTCCCAACCCTAAACTAAGATAAAATGAAGGAAAAAGTTAATATCACATTGTCAATGAAAAAGTTAAAGGAAAAAGTTAATATCACATTGTCTTCCCGACCTTAGAGTATCTAAAACATAAGTTAATATTCTTGGTCCTAAGTTCACTTGAGGTTTCAAGTTTTTTTCAGTTGAAAAAAACAGTTCCCTGATATTCTAATGAAACAAAGGTAACCTTGTACATCATCAAACAACTGTCCATACCCCGATGGGTCAGACATAACAGTAAATATTACATTACAATGCAGTTCAAAACAAAAATATAAATATACCCAAGATGTGAAAAAATACTATCAGCACCTGGGTATCAATACATGAAAAGGTCCTCTCATAAGTGAGTAGTATATACATCAATCAGAGAAATGTCCATAAAGAACATAACAAGATCCAAGACACCTTATCCAAAGCAGGCAAGTGACTCTCAAAATTCCTGTAATTGCAGCTCAGCATAACCAGAAATAACTCAAAAAAATCCATGAGATAAATATCTTAAATAGAATGAACAAATTCTAAAAAAGTTGGATTGAGACTTCCCCAATAAACTCATCATCATAAAACTCAGTAAGTAAGAGATGACCAGGAGCCATACACAAACCCTCCATGGATAAGATGCCTTCCCTCTTGTTATGTTCCCTATAGACATGACTGAAATCCACCCAGGTGAATGAGGATATGAGTAATATGGTGTTGTAGCACCAATCCTCAAGGTTCACCATGTGAAGGGTGGATTCCCCCTTTGCCCAATTTATAATCACCGAGGAGTCACCAAAGTAATGTAGGTAAGGCAGGCTAATATCTTTGGCGACCCGTAATGATGCCCAGAGTGCTAAAATTTCTACTCTAGTATTAGTACTGCTCCCACATCCAAGCTTAAAAACTTCAAGGTCTCTACATGGCCCTTTAATTAAGATAACTTTGTTCACTTAAACATTTCAGGTTTTCATATATTCATTGCTTCATGGGAATAGTTTTTTAATTCCATGCATAAGCAAAGTTATTTTCTTTGTGAAATGTGCCAAAACAATCCTCAATAACTACTTCAGATTTGCATCATAACTTCATACCAAATCTACCCTTCAATAAACTTTCAAATATGTCTATTGAAGACAAGGCTCTTCTTTGCAAAAAAGTGCCACATTTTTTCCTTACATTCCTCTCTAAGAGCACCCTGAGAATTCACAAGAAAGTGTTTTATGTTAGATATGTAAGTTTTTTGCAACAATTTTGAGCCCTTGTGTGCGAAGAGACTGTTCACCAAATTACTCTTATCTCATCCTACTTAGACAAGAGCTACCTCCTTCCAAACATATAACTCAAAATAAAAG
>LPNX010874252.1:204057-223289 GCA_001517045.1 Pseudotsuga menziesii
ACTAGTGATCTACAATATCTAAATCGTGCTTGCAAAGTATGCATCTCTTAGCATGTCTAGTTTCTTTTATGTCTATTATCCTAGGTTAACAGCTTCTTGGCTATTTATAACCATAAAATAATCTTTATTTTTAAAGGAAATGTTGATTTCTAGACCGCTCTCCCCAAATAGACTCTATATGAAAGAAGGCATTCTTCAATGCTTGCAGCATAACCCAACTTGATAGTGTATACCCTTGTTCCACTATTCTTGGACCACTTGAGTTGATTATATTCTTCTAAAAGTTTAATAGCACTATGGTTATCAATATATACAAAATGTATACTAAAAATATATACAAAATGTTTCAATTATTTAGCCAAATGACCTTGTAAGTTTACATCAAATTCCTATCACAATATATGTACATTATATACAACCTTTATGTGCTAAAAAGAGTGGGAGAGGATAATGGAATTCTTATTCATTGTAGTGGATAGGTAACGAGGGAGAAGGGATGATGCAATGGATGAAGAATAAATAAGAGTTGATAGCAATGGGATGAGGTTAGGAATATAGAATAGAGGTTAACAGGAGTTGGTAGGGTCACTTAGTAATGTTTACTGTGTATGTAGGAATAACCAAAACCAACTATAAATACAAGGATCCAACATACTAGGTAACAAAGATTAAATGAAAGGTTCAACATATTCCGTTTACCATTGTCCATAGAAGTCAAAGGATCCAACATTGTTAAAAAGAAACTTTGAATATATTATATTTTAAGAATAATAAAAGACATAACAGTTTTCTATGAAAACCAACATTATTAATTGTACATAAAGCTCCAAGATCCAAATAGTTTACATGAAAGTAGTGCCAACAAGAAGTGGCAGCAGTCAAAATGTCAAAACAAGTTATGCATGCATTCATTTTAAGTAAATGCTTCCTTTTGTAAAAATTTGTTAGAGAAAACTGTGCCTTTAATTCCTAGCCTCTACTACTTAAAAAGCTAGAATAAATTGAAATCTATAGCAAAACCATAATAAATAGGAAAGCCTTGACAATATTATCGCAATCGAGGAAATGGGTACACGTTGCAAAAATGAATATCAATCCTAAGTTGAACTATGGAAAAGTGAATAAATTTGAACGCTTTGAATAAAGAATAAAGTAGTAATAGTAAAAAACTCACAAACTGATACAAATTTATTACCAAGAGTCTTAGTTCAAGTTAAGCAATGACTAATAACACGATATAACATCCACCGGGAAAACTTATCCAAGAGACATGGGAGATGCATCATTATTAAAGAACTTAGTGCAAAACATAAAAATTGAAAATACAGACAGGGCAGCAAACAGAGGTGTTGAAGCATATGGACGACCGAGTGGTGTTACTAAAAAAGGGAAACCCAAATCTGTCAAAGATTGCACTTTTAAAGCCATGCCAATAGATGTTTATGTGTAGGAGGAAAATGCAAAAATCCGCAATGTTCAACAACAGAAATATTTTTCGGTACTCAAGCCCATGTAGCATAATCATGAATGGCAAGAGCCTGTCAATGCCTTTTAATGAGAACTCCCTTTAGATGGTCATAAACATTGACGTGATCAGGACTATCCAACTTGCACCATTTTTCACCTAAGCTTAAAATTAGAACGATGTAATTATTCATTGAACAAATCTATCAACTTTTCAGATTGCACTCAGAAGTATGCTACAACCCTTGATACATCTGGACCTAATGTAATATTGTCAACTCAAGGCAGAAATTCTATAAAGAAAAAGAAAAGTCAGGAATATTGATAACTTAAATGCCTTTCATTGAGAACACTCTTTAGATGCCATCAACATTGGCCTGCTCAACACTATCCACCTCGGGCTGTTATTTTCACTGAAGGCTGGAAGTTAGAACAATATAATTATTCAATGAACAGAGGCATCAAATTTATGGATTGCACTTTGAGGTCTGTTGGTGCGACTGATGCAGCTGGCCCTAATGTGAGTCTACTGTGAGTTTGTCACCGCAAGGCAAGAATTATATGGAGAAAGAGCAAAGTCAAGAAGCTTCATAGAGAAAACAAAGGTTGAGCATATCTCTCCACATAATATATGGAAGACAGATGAAACCAATAGAAATCTTCCAGTTTCTAATACCAAGCAAGTGGCATCCCAGATCCAACATCAGCCTAGAAAAGAAAATGAGTGAAGCAATAGTTTGATGAAGCATGAGACAACTCCAATTTGTTACGATTAAAATTGGATGGTGCTATCCTTTTCAGACTATAATTTACCTTATATTTATTTTGTTTACATTAATTTCCATTTCACAATGACTGCAAATTTCGTTGGACTGGTACACGTATTACATAGTTTCAACCAACAAACTTTAAAATTATCATAAATTTTTTTTGGTAAGAATTCTCTTTTCATGGACGTCTGAACTCCATATTTTTTTATATAACTCTAAGTTTGTGCCATACTTCAATCTCACAATTTATACACAGGGCAATGATATAAACTCTAACACTTCCTATTTTTTTTAGCCATTAATGGTACCAAACTTTTGGTACATGATTGTTTCGAGGCATAGTGTCCATTTGAACAAAATTAACTTGTAAACTACTTCTATTCAAAGGGCCATTGTTACCCTACTTTGAGTTTCGCTTGATCTTTCGTTTTCTTATCTTAGAAGCCCATTTTCTCACAAAAGCAAGCCACCCCTCTTGTTTGTTTATCAATGATTTTAAAAGCCAACTTTAACTTCAACGTAAAGGCCTAGTTTTTCAGCATCTCTTATACCTTAAGCTCACCAAGCAACTATAGTATCCCAGAACATAGAAGGGACCTTCACAAGAACCAAAGCAAATTGCTCTTATGTAAAGAACTTTTTAGTTCATTCTGGTCTTATGTAAAGTACTTTCTAGTTCATACTAGTATTCGGATTGGAAATGTTGAAAAAACACTTTTTCTTCATGACTTGAAGTGAACTATAGAGTGCATATTGAATCTAACCAACCCTAGAGTCACTTCACGTTTCCTTAAAGCTCAACGAGGATTGTAAACTGAAGGGAAAAATGAATACTGTAAGCAGAAACCGTTATGAGTGAGAAACCCTAAATGTCTTTATAATGTGGTCTGTTCTCTGGTACTAATGTGATGCAACACATGAATAAGCTGCTTAGAACCCTAAAGGAGTTAGGGTTACCTTCTGATTTCAGTTATCTCGCAACACCGACCATTAAACCAGAACCAAGGCGCTTTCTACAACTGTTGCTCTGACCTCTCCAGAAATTGTTGGGCGGGCTCTTTCTACAAGACGGGCTCTCCAAAAATCACCTCACGGCACTCCAGAATCACCGGACAACTGCAGTTCTGACCAACTCAAGAGTCACGACTCTCAAAAAAACACCGAACTGTAGAAGAAGGAAAAACGTGAAGCTGCATAAACTAGTGGACAATACAGAAAACCTATGAACAATGCACAGCCCAAGAGAAGACACGCATAAAAACCTATGAACAATGCTCAACCCAAGAGAAGACACGCATAAAAGTACCATTGGCAAGAGGGACGACGACATCTACAGTGGTTTAGAACAAAACTTTAGAGAAAAATGCCTAACGGTGTTCCATTGAAATCCGTGATTTGATTTGATTGAAGATGCAAGTGCAAATTCTAAAATATGTTCAATTCTAAGTTTTAGTACAGTTGTCTATATTTCAGCTTATTATTTACTTTGCATGTGGAATCATCCATCTCTCTTGTTACATTTCATTACTTAAATGACTTAATGATTTATCCAAAACAGTTTAGAAAATTTCATTTTTACTGGAGTTTGGTGAAGCGAAAAATGCAAAGGGGACACAGTTTTAGTTTTTCTTTTAGATTGTTTTAGTATTTTTGAAAGTTTTAGAGATCCTCAAAACCTCTAGGACATGAAAAACTATCTTTGAAACTTTAACTTATAAAACTATGCCAAACATCAAATTTTTGCAGAATTTCTACTTAAAACTTATTTTTGCACCCTCTTGGATAGGCAACCTGCCTTACTCATTTATCATTTATCGTCAACATGTCAGAACTCTATGGACATTGATTTGATTCATATGAAAGTGATAACATAACTTTAAGGTCTCTGGACGGCAATGGCTTTATAATCCATTAATTAAAAAGGGAAAATGACTTGCAGAGTGCACTCTGCACTCAATGGATTCTAAAGTCCCAAAATAAAAAAAGGCTTCCTCCTCCTGTGTAAAATTCCGGTTCCCTCAGGCAATCTATAAAGACTTATCACAACTTGTGTTATAAGCATTTCTAGATAAAAATATTTCGTCGTGTGTCAAAATGCTGTTTGACTTAAGGAATCTACAAAAGCTCCATGAAATACTTTCATCTTTTCATTTTTTTTCCATAGCTTATTATTTTATTTTATTTCTATTAAGAAAATATTCAAAATCTTATTACATATGCAATTTCCCTCGCACCTTTAAATAACTATGCACCCAGAGAATACAGGGGCACTCCATTGGTTTGGTGTCTACGTGCATATATTTATGTGCATTATAGAAGGTTCACTAAATCTAAAAGATGTATTCCATGCATTGAACATAGACATTCATCTGCTTACAGATTTGATGGGCAGGGCAATTTCTTTAACAAGGATTGGGATCTGAGCCAAGGGGAGGGCGAAGAATTCTGTTGGTATCATGTTGAGCTGCTGAGATCTAATCAGAGACTGGCAGTGGCTGCACAATACTTAATTGATGTTCTTTGACCACCTCTGAAGCTTCAAGATATCCTGTCTCTCGTGAGCAGTGGGCCCTTCTGTGGGAATGTAGATGGTGCTCTTGTGTTTAGGGTACATTCCCCAGGCCCCACTGTTAGCAAATTCACCGAAAGGCTTGCTGCCAAGATCAATGAGAATACTGTGATTACAGTGTCTTTGGGTAAGGTGCCAAGGCTAGGATTTTCTCTGACGGGATGGTCTCTGCTTTCTGAGATCCCTAGTGTGGAGAGTCCTTCATCCCAGGCCCACTATGGGGGAAAGGAGGAGAACATCTCAAAACATACCACAGAGCCCAATGGAATTGTCATCAGAGAGCATGTGCTGGAGTTTCTGTTGACTATGAACCATTTCGAGGAAGCTAGTAACCCTGTTCCCACTAGGGTCTCCAATCTCTTTGTGCACATTGTGGACACCCATGTTGATCATTTGTAGGATTTAGTAACCAGGCTTGAGATGGAGTTGGATACAAAAGAGATTGAATTGGATAAAGGTAAGCAACTCTAACATCTTTGCTCCCTTTGTTCTACTTTTTATACCACTAGTGATTTTTAAGTTTAGTTTTTCATAATGAACAATTCTCAATTTTAATGCCTGGTAACCAAAGTGACATTGATACAGTTTCTTCTCGTAGCAAAAGTCAGGATTCATTTTAGAAAATTGCTTCTCACCCCTTTCTTTCAAACAATTTTTAATCCTTTATCCATTTTGGTTTGCTTAAATACAATTGTTTCTTGATTGCAGAATGCTATATTTTCCATTTCTTAGCTGCCTGTAATCTCTAGAATATTTTGGATTTTTACTGTTAAATTGTAAATTCCACCTTAAGAACCAAGTATATTCTGGATTTTAATTCTTTCTTTTATCAAGCCCTTCTAGCTATAAGGGATTGGGTAAACAACTGAGGTAATTGTTGCAAAAGTTGTTTTCTGAGAAACAACTACATTGAGAATTTTGAAAGAGTGGTTCTATGTAAAAGCCTCCCTTGGGTAAATAGCTGGGGGTAATTGTTGCAAAAGTTGTTTTCTAAGAATCAACAATATTGGGAATTATGAAAGCGGTTCCATGTAAAAACAAACCCATCTTGTAGTTTTGAGACACTTCCCTATTATTTGATTTGTAAGAGATACCAGTACTTGTAGATTAGAATTTAGCGGAAGTCGTCTAACAGTTGCCTTGGTATCAACTAATTTTGACAGAATTTCTGGAAAACAAACAATTTAAAAAAAATGGAAGTCGACAATAGAGTCACTAATTTGAGAAGAAACTAGATACCAAAAATAAACCTACAGGTTTGAACTATATGAAGAGATAACAAAAAAAACACAGTAAATGTCATTGCTACAACCTAAAAAAATATACCTTTATCGAATACACATTTAATTTACAATGTTCAATTCGATAAACATTGTTGCCTCACATCCAACCAACATGCCATTTCATATGTTTTGCCTATGCCAAATCAAAGTGCGAGGCATACCAGTTAAAATTGTTTGAACGAAAAAAACATTATGTTTTGAAGCTATTTTTTTCTTTTCTAAATGATCATTCACTTAGAGTTCAAGCTGTTTTGAGTAGAATTCTTAGTGTTGTTCAGCAATAAGTAGAAGAAATCTAAACAAATGATAAAAATAAAACCTTGAACAGTATTCAACATTCAAAATCAGCACAACTAATAAATTACCGTGCAAGCATCATTGGGAATTCAAAATCATAACAACATATATAATTTACCAAACCACAAAACACTGCAAGAGAATGGAAAAATGAAATTGCACAACAAATTTGCAATAGAAATGAAATTGCACAGAATGAAATCGAGGAGTAGTGGAAAAACAAACTTACCTATGCTTTTTTCCTCTTCTTTGTCTCTTTGAATTAGAATTCCTGCAAAGGTATTCCTAGAAACAATGCAACTTCTCTGTGCAAACCCAAATAGTGCAAATCCTTTAAAACCGCAAACTAAATGTGACCAGTAAACACCATTTATGTAGGAGGGAGGGGCGGTCGCCATGACAAGATGTTCAACCACCTCCTCCATGAATAACAAGCTATCTATGGGGTTTAATAAATTCAAAATAAATGCCAAATTGAGAAAACTGAGAAAAAAACAGACGCCATCGTCTGATCATCTAACCAACCCTAGAGTCACTTCACGTTTCGGACGGGCTCTTTCACAGGACAGGCTCTCCCGAAATCGCCTCACAACACTCCAGAATTGCCAGACAACTACGGTTTTGACCAACTCAAGAGTCACGACTCTCCAAAAATCACCGGACTGTAGAAGAAAGAAAAACATGAAGCTGCATAAACCGGTGTACATTACAGAAAACCTATGAACAATGCACAGCCCAGGAGAAGACACGCAAAACCTATGAACAATGCTTAGCCTAGGAGAAGACACCACGCAAAGAGGTGGAAAACACGCAAAAAGGAACACTGAAACCAACGGATATCTGAGCGACACCAGCAAAACCAGTGGATCACAAAGAAGACACGTGGAGAACTAGCAAAACCAATGGATCACGAAGAAGACACATGGAGAACCAACAAAACCAGGGGATCACGAAGAAGACATGCGAAGAAATATGGTTTGCTGAATAGATGACGATATGAATAGTGGTTTCAAAAAGAACTTCAGAGAAAAACGCCTTACGGCGTAAAAAATCATTATAAATATTTATAAGAAATGGTGATGATCATGAGCCATGATTATAAGGCAACTTATTTGTGATGGTCTTTCGTTGCCACCATATCACCTTTTACATTGTGTTTAGCATTAATTTTTAGTGATAGAGGTTGTTTTGATTATCACCACCAAGGTTATGGTTGATTTTTTCACCTATCACCAAAATCCTTCTTTGTAATTTTGACAGTAATGACAATAATATATTACAATTTTCTATAAGTTATTACAAAAGTGAAATATGAAATGATTTTTTCATCCATAGAATGTGTAAATTGGGGCAGGAGTTTGTGAATCTTTTTTGTTTTCTTGCACTTTTGCACAGTGTTACTTAGCTCTAGACATGGGATGGATCTTATTTGGAATGATCTTTCAGTGTTGATTAATTTCAGTCACTAGATTGCCCAGTCTCACTCTCTATTGCATCTACCTTTTTTCTATATGTGGTGCATCTGGAACACTAGAAACCGTGCAATCTTCGATGATGCTATCCGACTGGTGGACTCGGTATGCAAATGGATCCTGGACTTAGTTCTCTTGTATCATGTGCAGGAAACACATACTCGATCTCAGATTATTGGTCCTGCTCCGATGATCACTTACCCCTCAGGGTTTTTTGATGGTGCTACAAACTCTTGTGTGGGTGGCTCGGGTTTCATACTCCATATGAGTCCATCACACCATTTCCAGGCCAAATTGGGTATTGGTCTCAGTTCTAATACATGCCCATAACTATTGGCCCTTTGGCCCCTCATGTATTTTGTTGCCGAGCTAGGCTTACCCTCGCTCATGATCCGGGGGGACTCATAAGTGGTTATTAACTAGGCAAAGATGGAGGAAAAACTGAATGTGATTGACCTAGTTCACTGGTGTGAACGTATTGTTGCCCTGAAATCTACCTTTCTCACTATAAACTTATCGCATATCTATAGGTAGCACAATTCGAGTGCTGATTCTTTATCCAAGGAATCTCTTTCACTCTAGATGGGTAATCTCTCCTGTTTGGAATTTCTTGATGGAGAGATGATTAGGTGCACTACTATCAAATTGTTTCGATGGATGAGTATATCCCTCTGTTTTGGCTCTACTCATTTCCAATTTTTTGGATGAGTTTACACTTTCTTGAGCCTTGGTCATGATTTCGTATGAGTATTCTCATCTAGCATGACTTTAGTTCAGTCGGAGGGTTTTTCTTTGTCCCTCAAGAGCTTCCTTGGATAAATCGTCAAGACTCCTTACGTGTCCTTTGTAGATGTGCTGAGTTTTTTATTGTCTTTAAGGATGGTTTTGGGCATGATAGATATGTGATGATATGTTTTTGTCACATTACTGACTGCTATAGTTATTTGACTGTTATGTGTGGATACTTTTGTATCTTCAACCTTGTATTCGTTACCTTTGATTCTAACGAATATCAAGGAACAATCTTTTTCATCTTGAAAAAAAAAAAGCAATACGGCTTATCCTATTCCCCTCATAGAAGTGGGTCTTTTCACTATTTAGAGCATTGTTATGATTAAGTACTTGATGTACAAGCATAAAATAAATAACACGAGAAACAAGAGAATTCCTAAAATTGCTTTAAACTCAAGTCAAAACAAACTACCCTCAAGCGATGGTGTAAAGATACCATGGCTTGGTTAAACCATTGGGGCATTAATGAAAATGACATTTTGCAGAACATTAACAATGTCAAAAATATTATTACTTTTAAGTTTAAAGAGAAATTATGGTTTGAGGAAAATTTAGCAGTTAAGAGAAAATTAAGATACTATAGGGAAGTCCTTAATCCTAACTTGGAGGATCAAAAGTATCTCTTGATAGTAACTAGCTCACGGAAAATTACTCTCTTAGAGTGCCTTGCTTACACTCACATTAGATCTGAGTTTCATAGTATTTGCTACAATATAAACCTTTATAACCTTCTAACTTTTGCCGAAACTATAATAAGCTTGGAAAGCTTTTTAGCAGCTTTTTTATCATAGAAACAAGATTTTAAAGTAAACCAAGTATTTTCTTTCTTAAAGTTTGATAAACCAAAATTGGTCTCATAAAACATTAATAATCAGCATTATCATCAACACTAGACTAATATAAAAAATTAAAACATGTCATACACCATTATTATTTCTATATATAAAAAATTTAAGAGAACTTTTTTAAAGATATGTAACTGAATATTATAACTTTTTGTGACATATGAAAACATTATAATTTAAGATACTTCCCCGTTCTCTTATGATATTCTGATTATATTGTATTTAGTTGGGATGAAGGCCTCTTTAAAGGGGGGTGGATAACACTCGGTTTTCGGTCTTGCCAGATCGGTGGAGATCTTACTGCTAATACTGGAAGGGGTCGCTAAGGGGTATTCACTTTCTAAAGCTATTTTGATAAGAAAATGACATAAATTTCTATGTATTGGGAAACTGCAATCTTTTTATTTTGAAAGTGCAACTTTGCATTGGATTATAATGAAAGCTGTAAACAAAATCAAGTTTCCAACGATCAATTAAACGATCTCAACCAATTTCAATTTTCAATTCCCCAAATTCTGAAACCCCTGTGACAAGAGTCAATATGCGTATTTTGAAACTGCAACTTTGATTGGATTACAATAGAAGCTTTAAACAAAATCATGATTCCAACAATGGATTAAATGATCTGGACAAATTTCATTTTTCAATTCCCCAAATTCTGAAACCCCTGTGATAATGCGTCCCGCTTATTTTCATGGAGCAATATGATTACCCCTTAGACAACACCTGCCTGGATCCTGCTCACTGTTTTACCCACTTTCTCGTTTGACCTTTCTGCACAAATGATTCAGAGAACGTTCAAATCAAACCGCGTGTGGAGAGACGGTTCAGCGAAGGCTCAAATAACGTGTGCAGATGCACTATGTTTGATTTATTCCGACTGCTTCGGCTCAGGGATGCGTCAATGGAAAAAAAAATGGATAATGGTAGCGTTGACCGGCGTGGTTGTTGCTTGAGAGGAATACAATGGGATTTCCATCTACGTCCTTCAAATTTGATCTGAAAACCTTAGGTTTTTCACAACACTCAGTTGCTCAGGTATGTATAGGGGTAGACTATAAATTGATGCAGGTACGCCTTCGGCCTGCACAACATTCTGTTTTCTGTCTTAACAGGAAAGTGAAATAAAATTTCCAAGATTTGAAAAGTGGTTAGTAAATTACAGAGAAATGCATTGTGCAAAGAGGAATAAGTGAGATTTTACCTCTGATTCTAGCATATCAAAGATATACAACCTGCTGCATCATAAACACAATGTATTTATCTAATCCCTAAGCTGTTGCATCATAAACACAATCTTTTTATCTAATCGCTGGACATTTGAATCATAAAACACAATGTCTTTATCTAATCCCTGACATGACACGGGTCCAAACCATGGCTTCTAGCCATTGATGAATGGTCCATGAATATAAGGCTCCTCCCTTTTAGCTGTTTCAGTGTAGATGCTCTGTCAAGTTCATCGCAAGAACATTGTGCCTGCCTGTACATGTTGTTTAGCTAACTACAGCTCTGCTGGTCATTCCTGGTTTTTTTGCCGAAGAAGTTGACAAATCTAATGAAGCAAACAAGGAAACTGGGAAATGTCTGTGGAGAGACCACTGGTAATTAATACCTTTTATTGAACATATGGACTTAAGATCTTCATGCTTTTCCTAGGATTAGACTGGAACTTTTTCAGTATTATTATTATTTATCAGTATAGATCTATCTTAAAAGGGTATTTACCATGCACCCAGAGTACAGAGATTAAAATCTTTTGAGCTACAAAACCTTTTTTAAAATGTAAAAGTTTCAGAAAAGTTTTAATATTGTAAATGTTTTAAGCTAATTTGAGCGAACATATTATTTTTTTATAATATTTTATTGTTTTTTGAAAAGTACATGTAGAATAAGCACTGAAAGAGTTACATAGAACCCCTACTAAGTTGAAGAATGGACCTCTTAGAAACAATTATAATATCTATAAAAATGATTGGTTAAGTGTTTGAATTACGTCCTTTTACTTAAGTGACATGTTTGAAACATAGATGGAGACCAACTTGGAAGAAGCCGAAGCACAAAACGTTCTCAAATTGCAATCCACCACAGAGAAGCTGCACAGCACAAATGGAAGAAGTCAATTCCCTGTTGGTCAAATGAAGTGAAGCAGCAAAATTTGCTTGGAGTAAGCAGATGTTATTAAAAAAGTACCTATTGTGGTCGTGGACACTGCTATGGTTGAGAAGCTCACAAATAAAAACGAAAAAGTTAGGTAAGAACATTTCAAAATGCTAAAACTTATAAATAGTTTTTAATCGTTGTTATGTTTCATAAATAAGTTGTAGTAGTTGTATTAGCAACAATTACATTAATTTTATTGATGTGTCTGAATAAGTCTATAAGCTTAAATTAGGCATATATACTAATTTTATTCTCTATAGTCTATATCAAATTTAGGTTTATCTGCTTATTTAGACATATTAATAAAATTAATGTGGTTGTTGCTAGTAACCCGTGAGCCCATAAACATACCTACAAATTATTAATAAAAATAATATTGTTTATTTAATTATAATATATAATAAATAATATCATTTAATTAATATGACGTAATTTAATTAATATAAAACATTAAAAACATAATATAGATAAAATATTATTAATGTAATGTTCTTTCCTATATTATTATGAAAAATATATCATCAAGTTAATTCAATATTATTTATTATAAATGTCAAGTACACATTATTGTTTAATACATTTATAATTAATTGTTTTAATATCTATTTATAATTAATTAAATAATATTATTTATAAATCATATTAATTAAATAAATAATTATTATATTACAATTAATAAACCATATTAATTTATTAATATTGAATATAAATCTAAATTATGATATATTCTCTCTAAATTTATGTTATGAAACATTCACGTAATAATAATAATTTTTTTATTATTTGTTATAATATTTTAGATAATAATAAAAATAATAGTTAAATTAAGTTTAATTAAATAATAATATTTGATAATAATTTTTAATAATATTATATTATATTATTCTATTATTAAAATATAATATTTCATTAAATTATTAATGTTAAAATATAATATAATTAAATATTATTATAAAATTAAAATGATATGAAAAAAAAATATTATATATACTTAAAATATTATTATTTAGATATAATAACATAGTATATTAATTNTTATTATTTTAAAATTAATGTGTTGATGATAGATATGAGTATTGAAAAATTAAGTATTATGACTCATTATAGCATTAACAAAGCTATATTTTCTAATTAATCATTGTGTTAATAAAATATTAATATATAATAATACTAGCATAAATCCAAATTCTAGGCTCTATCAAGCCCCTAGAGGGATCAAATCTTTGGAGGTACACACCTCTTCTTAGGTATTGCACTCAATGAACTATCAACTTTGGTGTGTCCTATATGACACATCTTTTTATTTAAGGTCCACATATAATATTTTTATTAATAATATTTAATATTATTTATGGCAGACATATAATATTTTTTATTATTTTTTATTTTGTTAGGAACTAACATTACAACATTTCCCCATGCATGGTTTTAAAATCATATGCAAGGCCTTCCTACAACCATGGGTTCTTTAGGAGGCCTTGCACATGGTCTTAAAACCATTTGCAAGGCCATCCTAAACCATGTACAATAAAACCATGGGTTGTTTAAGAGGCCTTGCACATGTTTTTAAATGCACATGGTTTTAAAACCATGTGCAAGGCCATTCTAAACCATGTACAATAAAACCATGGGTTGTTTAGAAGACCTTGCACATGGTTTTAAAATTATGTGCAAGGCCAACATTTTTTTGCGCATAATTCAATTTTTAATTTTTTATTATTTTGTTAGGTAGGAACGTTACAACATCTCCCCCATATTGTGTTTTTTTCATGACTCACATTTTTTTTATGGATAATTAAATTTTTACTTTTTTATTTTTTTGTTATGTAGGAATCCCCCATATTAGGTTTTTTTTATGGCCCACATTTATGTTGGCTTATAATTATTTTTTATTTTATTTTTTACTAATAAAAATAACGTTACATAACTTTATGTAACATTACAAGATCTCCGCCATACTGGGCTGTAGAGCACCTCTTGGTGCAATTAATATTAATACCAGCGTAGATCCAAATTCTAGGCTCTATCAAGCGCCGAGATGGATCAAATCTCTCGAGGTGCAAACCTCTTCTTAGGTATCCATTGATTTGATTCATACCAAAAGACACATCTTTTTATTTAAGGTCCACATATAATATTTTTATTATTAATATTTAATATTATTTATGGCCCACATATAATATTTTTTATTATTTTTTATTTTGTTAGGAATGAACATTGCATCATTTCCCCACACATGGGTTTTAAAACCATATGCAAGGCCCTCCTACAACCATGGGTTGTTTAGGAGGCCTTGCACATGGTCTTAAAACCATTTGCAAGGCCCTCCTAAATCATGTACAATAAAACCATGGGTTGTTTAAGAGGCCTTACACATGGTTTAAAAACCATGTGCAAAGCCTCCTAAACCATGTACAATAAAACCATGATTTGTTTAGAATGGTTTGTTTTAAAACCATGTGCAAGGCCAACCTTTTTTGTAGATAATTCAATTTTGTGTTGTTTTCTTGAACCACATATTTTTTTTTACGGATAATTAAATTTTTACTTTTTTATTGTTTTGCTAGGTAGGAAGATTACAACATCTCCCCCATATTAGATTGTTTTTGTGGCCGACATTTATTTTGGCCTATTAGGAAATTTATTTTTTATTAATAAAAATAACGAAAGTGATATTATTTTTTATTTTATGTTACAAAATCTCTCCCATAATATTCACTATCACTATTATTTTTTGCCGACATGTTACAAACGTTACTAATGTTACATCACGTTACAAGATCTCCCCCATACTGGGCTGTAGAGCGCCTCTCGGCGCAATTAATATTTTAGTATATTTAATTTAATTTTAATATTACATAGTGGTTATTATATTTATTAATGATTTTATTCTATTAGTAAGGTGGTTTCATTATGAATTTTGTAATTTATTTTGTTGCATAGTAAAAACAATTATTAAATTGTGAAAATATAATTATAACTATATTTGAGAAAATAATTATAACTATAGTAAAAATAATTAGAACCATAGTAAAAATAACTAAATTTTCACAATGTGGCATAACCCTTAACCATTGTTGCAATATGACATAACCCTTGATGAATATGAATGTCTTAATGTGACACAAATGTTGATAAACATCACAATGCAGCATGAACCTTGATGAATGTTGAATGTCACATTATTAATGTGTCACATCTTAGGTTGTGTCGACATATACTTGACATTGTAGTAAACCATGGACCACTTTAATCAACCATGGATGACTTTAATCAACCATGATTAACTTTTTTTTATTTTAGTTAGTGGTGGTTCACTTTGGTTAACAATGCCTTACTTTAGTTTTACTACAGTTGACCATGGTTCAATTTAGTGAACCATGTGGCCATAGTTAACAATGCAACATGAAATTTTTTGAACATCAAATGCTACATTATTAATTGGTCACATCTTGGGCATTATTGCGATGTGACATAACCCTTGACAAATGTCACAATGTGGCATAACCCTTGATGACTGTAGTAATGCAACGAAACCCTTGATACACATCACAATGAAACATAACCCTTAATGAATGTCGAATGTCACATTATTAATGTGTAGTATATTTGGTTTTTAGCGGCATATGTCGGATACTATAGCGAACCATTATTAACGTGTCTCATCTTTGGTTGTGTCGACGTATACCAGACACTATAAAAAATCATAGCTGACTTTAGTCATCCATGTTTAACCTTATTTTTACCATAGTCAATAATGGTTAACTTTAGTGAGTCAAGTTTGAATTTACTTAACCATGGTTGAGTTTGGTTAATCATGCTTGAATTCATTTTAACTATAGTAAACCATGGTTGAATTTAGTGAAACACATGGCCATAGTTCAAAATGCAACATGCAATTTTCTGAACATGGAATGTCACATTATTAATGTATCTTCGGAATTGTCACAATACGATATAACTCTTGATCAATGTCACAATGTGCGATCTAACTCTTGATGAACGTTGCAATCCAACATAATCATTGACAAAAATCACAATCCGACATAACCCTTGATGAAAGCAGAATGTCACATTATTAATGTGTTGCATATTTGCTTGTGTCGACATATACCAGACACTTTAGCGAACCATAGATTAATGTCATAATGTAATATAACAATTGATGAACGTCACAATGAAACACAATCCTTGTTAAACATCACAATGCGACACAAATCTTAATGAATGCTAATTACATTATTAATTTGTTGCAACTCTCTTAAAAATATCAATACCACATCGCTTCATGTTTGAATATTATATATATAGCTTTCATTTATTAATCATTTAAAAAATTAAAAATATTCTTACATGAATTTAAATTTAACAAAACTAATGTTGAATATTTTTTTAGCAACGTAACAATCGGAACATTATAATCCAAAAACATAAAAACATTATACATAATAATAATATACCCTTAACATATTATAATTAAATAATACAAATATTGTACATTAGATTGATATTTATAATTAAAAATAAAAATAAAAAGAAAAACATTTATTTATTAATTAATGAAATATGGTAAATTAAAAGTATTAGTGAATAATCAACACTATCACCGGACTTCACGAGGAAACGATAGTCACAAACATCGCTCCTTGTCTCACTTTCACGTTGCACCAGCTTTACAAACCAATTCTCAGGATGCATATGAAGAGAATACCAATTCAGATATGGAGCATAACATATGTTGAAATTTTCCAGAAAAACAAACTTGATAGAACATCTAGAATCATCCATAATTTCCTCGGCAGTTTGGGACTAATTATTCATCGAATTGAAAATTATATTATTGTAAAAGTAATAATATTATATTTTGAATAATATAATAACATTTAAAAATAACAATTGATTAAAAATAAAATATATTTTTTAAATATTAATATTAAATAAATTTTAAATTAAATAAAAAAAATATGTTCCATAAATTTTTAAAAATATAATGTTAAATACATATCTTATAGATTTTATTTATTTATATCTTTATTAGAAAATTTATATTTAAGTTGTTAAAATAAATTTCAAAGTGTAATTTTTGTAATTATTTAATATGATTTTAATCTCACTCAAGTGCATCTAAATTGAGATGAATACATGAATTAATAATGTGACATTTGACACTCATAAAGGTTAATGCCACATTGTTATGTATATCAAGTGTTACATTGCGTTGTAGAATTTCTCAAGGGTTATGTCGCATTGCGACGTCGAGAATGACTTATATGTCTAGCTTGACAAAGGGTTATGGTTGACTATGGTGAACCATGGTGACCACATGGCTATAGGTCAAAATACAACATGAAATTTTTGAAACATTGAATGACACATTATTAATGTGTCACAGCTTGGGCATTGACGCAATGCATCATAACCCTTGACCATTGTCGCATGTTACATAACCCTCAATTAATATCACAATGCAATAAAGTCGTTGATAAAGCATAAAAATAATATACTTCTAACATATTATATACATCATAATTCAATAATGAAAACATTGTACATTATATATATATATTTGTAATTATAATAAAAAAACATTTATTTATTAATTAATGAAATATTGTAAGTTGAAAATATTATTGAATAATCGAGATAGTTAATTAAAATATGAAAATGATATTATTGTAAAAATAATATGTTATATTTTGAATAGTATAATAATATTTAAAAATAACACTTGATTATTAATAAAATATATATATTTAATACCATTATTAAAATAAATATGTAGAACTTGTTGTAAATTTCTTTATATATATTTTAAATCTAATGTTAAAATATATATCTTAAAATTAGATTTGATTTAAGCATATATTTATTTGAAAGTTTAGATTTAAGTTGTTAAAATAAATTTGAAGTGTATTTTTTTTAATCATTTAAGATTATTGTAATCTTACTTATCTACATATAAAGTGAGATGAATATACAAATTAATAATGTGGCATTCGACATTTACAAAGGCTAATGTCACATTGTAATGTATACCAAGTGTTATGTTGCATTGTGGCATTTATCAAGGGTTATGCCGCATTGTGATGTCAATAATGTGTTTTTCTATTATGACAAAGGGTTATGTCACAATGTAACATAACCCTTGATGAACACCACTAATGTAACATAACCCTTTGTAAACATCACAATGTGACATAACCATTATTGAACTCCCACTATCACATTATTAATGTGTCACATCTTTGGTTGTGTTGACATATACCAAACACTGCAACAAACAATGTCTTAAAGTTGTAATGTGATATAACCCTTAATAACATTGCAATAAAACATAGCCCTTTGATAAACCTCACAATGTGACATAACCCTTAATGAATGTTGAATGTCACAACACAATTAAAAGCATAAATCGATTTGACATTCTCCTTTTGCACCCATCATAACATTAAAGTGCAAATATGTCATCAAATGTTGATCGCGTAATACAAAATGTTCATAGCTTAATATCGAAACATTTCTTGTGTACACAAATGAATTTTATGTGCTTTTCAAAAGTAAAAGTCTTAACACAACTAAAAAATACATCCCCATACTTGAACTCTCTACTTTGGTGTGACTTTTGAAACATTATCAATGTGTGACATATTGGGCTGTGTGAATCTATATCATTTTTTAATCCTGAATGAATGTAAAAATGTGACATAACCCTTAATGAACGTTGCAATGCAACTAACCTTGATAAACATCACAATGCAATGTAACCATTGATGAATGCAAAATGTCATATTATTAATGTGTTGCATCTTTGGTTGTGTTGACATATACTCAACATTGTAGTGAGCCATGGATTAGTGTCGTAACGTGATATGTGAAAATCTCTTTATACATTTTTTAAATCTAATGTTAAAATACATGTCTTAAAATTAGACTTGATTTATGCATATCTTTATTTGAAAGTTTATATTTAAGTTGTTAAAATAGCGTCACTAATGTAACATAACCCTTGATAAACATCGCAAAGCGACATAACCCTTATTGAATGCCCACTATCACATTATTAATGTGTCACATCTTTGGTTGTGTTGACATACACCAAACATTGTAACAAACCATGGCTCAAAGTCATAATGTGATATAACCCTTAATAACGTCGCAATGAAACATATACCTAGATATACATCACAATGTGACATAACCCTTAGTGAACGTTGAATGTCACAACACAACTAAAAGCATAAATCCATTTAACATTGGCATTTTTCATCTATCATAACATTGAAGTGCAAATGTTTCATCAAATTTTAATCGTGTAATACAAAATGTTCATAGCTTAATATTGAAACATTTATTGTGTATACATACATTAATTTTCTACGCTTTGGATTTAGATTTAAGTTGTTAAACTATATTTGAACTGTAATTACAAAGAAATTTTTATTTATTTATTAATTAATGAAATATTACAAGTTGAAAATTTATTGAATAATCAAGATAGTTAATTACAATATGAAAATGATATTATTGTAAAAATAATAGTGTTATACTTTGAATAATATAATAACATTTAAAAATTA
>LPNX010874252.1:223629-239210 GCA_001517045.1 Pseudotsuga menziesii
TAAATACATATCTTAAAATTACATTTGATTTATGCATATCTTTATTTAAAAGTTTAGATTTAAGTTGTTAAAATAAATTTGAAGTGTATTTTTTTTAATCATTTAAGATGATTTTAATCTTACTTAGCTACATATAAAGTGAGATCAATACACACACTAATAATGTGACATTCAACATTCACAAAGGCTAATATCACATTGTAATATATATATCAAATGTTATGTTGCATTGTGGCATTTATCAAGGGTTATGTCACATTTATCAATGTTATATTCATTGATGAATGTCACTAATGTAACATAACCCTTGATAAACATCACAATGCGACATAACCCTTATTGAACGCCTACTATCATTTATTAGTGTGTCGCATCTTTGGTTGTGTTGACATATACCAAACACTGTAACAAACCATTGCTTAAAGTCATAATGTGATATAACCCTTAATAACGTCACAATGAAACATATCCCTCTATAAACATCATAATGTGACATAACCCTTAATGAACGTTGAATGCCACAACACAACTTCAAGCATAAATCCATTTAACATTTGCAATTTGCACCCATCATTACATTAAAGTGCAAATGTTTCATCAAATTTTGATCGTGTGATACAAACTGTTCATAGCTTAGTATCGAAACATTTCTGCGATTTTCAAAAGTAAAAGTCTTAACAAGACTGAAAAATACATCCCCATAGTTCACTCACCATTTTGGCTTGAATTTTGAAACATTATTAATGTGTCACATATTAAGTTGTGTCAATCTATATCATTTTTAAATCCTTAATGAACGTATAAATGTGACATAACCCTTAATGAACGTTGCAATGCAACATAAACCTTGATAAACATCACAATGTGATGAAACCATTGATGAACGCCAAATGTCACATCTTTGGTTGTGTTGACATATACTGAACATTGTAGCGAACCATGGCTTAATGGTGTAATATGATAGAACCCTTGGTAAACATCACAATGCGACACAACTCTTAATTTCCTTGTGTCAATGTATATAATAATAAGACAACCCTTGATGAATGTTCACAGTATATACACTTGAGTGAGATTACTATAATCTTAAATTATTAAATAAAAATACAATTCAAATTTATTTTAATAACTTAAATCTAAACTTTCAATCAAATTATGCATAAATCAAATTTAATTTTAAAATATGTATTTAATTTTAAATATTATAAACAAATTTACATCATGTTTTTAATATTTATTTTGATCTATATTTAAAATTAATATATATATTTTTAATAATAGAATGCTATTTTTTAATGTTATTTTATGATTCAAAATATAACATTATTATTTTTACAATAATATAATTTTCAAAAAATAAAGAAATCATTCACTTCACATAGATATACTATATGATGTGCCTTACTTTAATTTGAATATATTTACATATTTTCCAACATTATCTTTATCATTCACTTCACATAGATATACTATATTTTTTTATATAGTATATGTCATCCCAATAACTACACCATGAATGTAACTTTGTCTAATATGCATAGTAAAGTTGTTCTTTTTATTACATAATTCATAGTGAATTTGTTAAATTTTTAATATATTTAAATCTTTTACAACATTATCTTTATCATTCAGTTCACATAGATATACTATTTTCTTAAAGTATATCTCGTCCCAATTACTATTTCTTGAATGTACTTTTGCCCAATATTCTTAGATTTATGTACAATCTACAATTTAAGATAAAAATATCTCATCCCAATTACTACATGAATGTAACTTTGTCTAATATTCTTATATTTATATACAATCTACAATTCAAAATGAACAAGTGTCACTTCAACTTGATACATTTCAGAAGAATATATATATATATATCTTCCTCCCAATTTTATTATAAATATATATAAAACTTAAAATTAAGATAGGCCTAGAATTGCTAAATCAAACACAACTAGATATAATTCATAAAATACAAAATCAAACACATTTAACGCTTTGGACTAAGCCAATAATATTCATCCCTCTTCCTCCCAATGAGGGAGGAGATAGATATAAGTCATAAAATACAAAATTAAACACATTTTACCCTTTGGACTAAGGGATTAATATTCATCCCTGTCTTTCTCATTGTGATGAGATAGATATAATTCATAAACACTACAACAAAAACCTGTGATTAGCGTCCCTTTTAGCTTCCTTTTTAGCGTCCACTATTAGTATTAGTGTATTTTTCATCATTTTTTTGGACAAATTGGACGCTTTTCCACGGGATGGCGCTTTTAATGGCGTTATTTGCGTCCCTTTTTAAAAGTTGGCACTATTTTGGACGTTAATTAGCATCCTAATTAACTTCCCAATTAGCGTCCCCATTTGCATCCTAATTAGCGTCCCAATTAGCGTCTCGATTAGCATCCCAATTAGTGTCCCTTTTTAAAAGTTGGCACTATTTTAGACAATAATTAGCATCTCAATTAACATTCCAATTAGTGTCCCAATTAGCATCACAATTATCGTCCCAATTAGCATCACAATTATCATCCCAATTAACATCCCCATTAACGTCCCCATTAGCGTCCAAAAAATTATGATAACTCCCTATAGGAGATAGCTCCTTTTGTAAGCAGGAAGTGTGACGTTAGAAACCTAGCTATCATATAGGAGAGTTTGAAACAAAGAAGGAGTACAAGATCAAGAATGGTTGAGGAATCCAATGCTATAGAAGTTGCAACTACAATAGATCGACCCGATAAGAAGACATTTTTGTGTCGGATCATTAGTGTCTTAACATACTTTTGAAGCTATAATATGGTATTTTATAAATGTGGATACTCTTGAGAGTAATATAGAGGCTAACAATACATAAATTGTTTGGGGTTCTAAGGGTTTTTAATGGCCATACCTATGGTGGTTGCAAAAATTATTTTAAAAAATATAAAATATGAGTGGAGTCATTATTTGACATAGAGTAGAGATGTTCCTGAATGCAAGTGCTTACAGTCCCCCCATACAGTCAACCCATGGCAAGATTCAAAGTCGATAGGTGGTAGACATGCATGTGGGAAGATGGGAATTGAAAACATGGTGGTACACTGACAAGGAATGATATTTAAATGCAAGTGCATGTAAAGGGCTCTCAATGAGACTCCTTGCATTAATGTTTCACATGGCATACATCCTACAAATTAATGGTGAGTTTCTCCCCACGTGCGAAAGCATGGGAATGATATAGAAACCTTGGCAAATATTCCTACATGGTATTGTTTCTTAATCGTGTAGGCATGGGAAGAGGCTTTAAACATGATTCTTTGTATGGCTCTTGCATTGTCTTACTAGTTGTGAATTTTTTCTTGATGGAGGAACGCAGCAAGAAATGAGCTCACTCAAAAATTGACAGAATGTAATAGAGAGGGCATCAGTACTAGCAATGATAGAGATTTGTCTTACTATGAAACCCCTATTGGAAAAAATGCAGGGTACGACATAAGTAGTTTTAATGTGGGAAATGGTATTTTTTGTGGTGAAGTTATTCCTACAATGGTGGAATATTGGAGCCATATGGTTCATATGGCATGGGTACAGGTTCGAAACCCCTAACAACATTTGATGATCATGGTAATTTGGAAAATATTACCAAGGCTGCTCCAAAGGATGAAACACATGATGGAGGAAACAATGTGCATAAAATCAGGGTGAACATACTCCTAGATTCAAGTTCTTAGACTATCTTGGATGTGTTATACCAGGTCATAATCCTTCCCTGCTTTTGTTTTTTGAATTATTGTTCATGAGTGGAATTATTTTATATTTGTGACTTCTTATGTTTCTAATTGTAAGTTGTACTAAAGATTCAGAGTTCAAATATAATCACTTGCAACATGAGTCAAACACTTTATAAGTAGGTAAACTAACATGAATCTTGGGTATAGAGTACAAAATCAACACCCCAAAAATACACAAGATGATACTTGGCCCAACCAAAGTATTTCTTTCATGATATCATTTCTTAGAATTTCCTATAAACCGTCTGTTGAGAGAAAATCTTCTTGCCTTTGTTCAATGTTTTCCCTCTTTGTAGAGGTTGTCCTTGAATGTTGAATTAAATTCATTGATGTCCAATTGGGATTATGTTCCAAAATCAAAGCATTAATGCAAGGATTGTTTCATTTATTTTCTTTTTTATTTCTTACTTCGCTCTGATTCCCCACCTAGTCCCTTTGAGAAAGAGAGAAGGGTAGTTAGTTGAACTCCCTTGAAGTGCTTCACAATGGATGTTGGAGATTACTATCCTACAAATATCCAAGGGGTATTTGGGCAGTGTCACTTGAGATTAAACCACCTTGACCTATTGGGAATGATTAGTGTCATGATTTAGCTTAACATTCTCAATATTTTTAGCCAGGGGTGATCATGTAACTTCTCACTCTCAATGGCATGATGATGTAGTTTCATTTCTATCCACCATGTTGGATATTGATCCTTTTTACACTTTTTTTTATCAAATCCTTCAAGTGGGAATCCTTAAAAGTCCACTTGTGACAAGAAATAGCCAAGTGACTAGTCCCAACACAAGATCTACACTTGGAAGCCACTTGGTCATAGTCCAACTTTTAAGTAGAGGAAATTTGAACTCAAAATGGGCCTCCTAGAAAAAAATTAATAAAATAATAGTTAAAATAATAAAATAATATTTATTAATTTTGGAGGAGGAAAAAAAAATTCTTTTTTGTTTGTAATTTCGACATATCTCCCCATGTTTTTACCCAAATTTCGATCGGGAGAGCTCGTTGGATGCATAATTAAATTCCGCATCCAACGAGTACCCACTTGGCATAATTTTGATGGGCCCCACTACCCAAAAAATAAGAAATCCCTGAAAAAATGAGTACCCACTTGGCATACTTTTGATGGGCCCTAGTACCCCAAAAACAAGAAATACTTGAAAAAATGTGATGATGACATCATCATCACATTTTTTTAGGTATTTTTTGTTTTTGGGGTAGTGGGGCCTGTCAAAAGTATGCCGAGTGGGTACTCGTTGGATGCGGGAAATTTAATTACGCATCCAAAGAGCTCTCCTGATCGAAATTTGTGGAAAAACACGGGGATATATGTCGAAAATACAAACAAAAAAAATAGTTTTTTTTTTATAACACCTATCCCCAAATTTATATTAAAAAAGTGTTTAAGACCTATATGGTATTTCAAATTTAAAGCACTTTCATTGGCTAACACATGATGACATGGAATTTGAATTAAAGTTAAAAGGACCAAATACTACCTTCCACATTCCAAAGAATTTTCTTTGGAAGACCAAAACTCAGATCCACCTTAACACAAATCCTTGTATAGGGAGTTTTAAGGCTTAGAATGGTTTATGAAGAGATTGAAATAAATTTTCACAAACACTCCTCAATAGTATCATGGGAGTTTGTTTTCTAGAAAAGTAGAGAAAGGTTCAAAATCCTCTCCTAAACTAGGAGATACAACTTTAAGGCTTTAAACAATATTTCAAAATCCTGTACAAATTTTCATAGGAACTTCTCAAAAGAACTATCAAGGGAGTTGCATTATTGAAATGTAATGAGAGGCTTGTAATCCTCACCCACATGGGGAGTGAAGACAAAACCTTTATGTAGGGACCAAAGGATTCATGCCATGGCCACAAAACAATCTATTGGTCCCCTAGAGATGGGGGCTATTGTCTAGTTTCTTTTTTCTATCAAGAACTTCTGAAAATATGTCACGTCCCCATGCCTCCGACCGGCGTAGAGGACGCGACTACAAGCCTTATCAGACCGGGCTAAGAGCCCATGAACATGAAAATTCACATAAAGTTGCTAAAACAAAATGCTCAAACAAATTTGAACTAAAATATGCACATAGGTTTATTCATCATGCACAGATGCAATTTAATCCTCATCCACAGCGGAAACCAATAGCATTCATACATGAATGTATTCATTTAACATGTTCATCAATTCCATTAACAGAAATTAAGATTGCAGCAGTAAAATGGAGAAAATCACTTATCTTATGATGAACTCGAGCCACAACCAGCTACGTTGGTGCAACGTTCCACCCAACCGTAGGCCAGCGTTCTCCTTAATCTCTCAGCAGTGCTGCCACCCCCGAGCTGGGCATGATTCTCCAAGGAATAAGGGAACTAGCAGGCTTACACATAGCCAGGGAGATACAACACAGAGCCAAGCCAACATAGTTGGGTTTATCAGGCCATTAAGGAGCCGGAGAAGGCAAATTGCTAGGCTGGTGAGCTCATTACAGAGCTAAGAACACCTACACCAGAACTAGCCTGGCCTCTAAAACACCCAAACACACCCAACACAAGGAATCAGTCCCTTCTCTGCTACACAGTCCCTCAGGCCCTGCATTCCCTTCCAGTGCTATTCAGGGGTGATGGAGAAGAAGGCCATCCCTCTAGCTCTGTCTGTGTGGTTTCCAGCCACCAGGTTTATCAAGCAAATCTAAGCCAACATCCTTGCTCCTCTCACAGTCCGAAGACCAACCATTGCACACAGGCAATTTAATCAGCTATCACAGCTTAAACAGGGAAAAACAAATCCCAAATGGATTACACAGCCCCAAACGTATCAGTGGGCATGGGGAAAGAACGATAGTCCATTTCACACAATCAAAACCACTGGGGAAAAACGTATGCAGACCATACTGGGGACGGATTTACAGTTTCACGACTGGTGCGTGAACCACCAGAACGCAGAACCCACAAATTAGCCCGTGAGTGAAGGATATGGCCACACTATTCACAAATCTATAGAAGAAAACTACTGCGTGGGTAAATCCAGCAAAATCTTGGGCGTGAAGATGAAAACGAAAAAGAATCCCTCTGTGTGAAAATGCACAGCAATGGAGAGGACGCGAATTGCAAGTGCGGTGGTGTTCAGCAACTCGTTGAGCTAAGGAAAATGTCTGCGTGAGGCCTAAACCGCCAAGAGCTTGTGCGTGAAGAGAAAACAGACAAAATCGTGGAGATAGTAGAATTACCTGTGTGAGGATGAAGTGCGTGAAGGCTTCCCCTTGCCATTCTAAAGTCAACTGCTGGGTGGAGTGTGCGTGGAGGCAAGGACTGACAGTCCTGCCACTCCACTCCCAAAACAATTAACTGCCATAGCTTCCCCCAGCTACCAGCAGAAATTATTAAATGAAAGTGGTTGAAAAAAAAAGACAAGGGAAGAAAACACATGGGTTTTCTCTCATTGGCCAAGGGTTGACAAATTTCCCCACATCCTTATCCTTGTGAAAATCATGCCCCTTTCTCATTTTAGTTGCTGCGATCGTAGCTGGTCGGGTTCATTTAATTAATTATATATGCATATTTACATGATGACCAACATAATATATGCTGCATGCCTCGACATACCATCGGTGACAAATTTAAATCCAAAACATAGCATAACCGATCAATGGTGGGGCCTTGGCCTTTAGCTCCGCACCATGATCATTACAATATATACATCATATACATCTAATGTAACGGGGTCAAAACCGGGACATTACATTCCCCTCCCCCTTCAATAGCACTGTCCTCAGTGCTTTACAAATTGAACAAAATGCTACACTGGTATCGTCTCAGTGTTCCGCAGAATTGAACAAAAATGGATGTGCCAATCGCATGGCATCCTCCAGCTCCCACGTAGCCTCTTCAGGTCCATAGTGCTCCCATTGCACCTTTAACTGACCTATGGCTTGGTTCCGGAGCATTGTGACCTTCCTGTCGAGGATGCGCATTGGCTCGATTCAGAACTCTCCCTAGGGTTCCACCTGGATCACATCCCAATTTATCACATGGTTAGGATCATGTACATATCTCTTAAGCAAAGAAACATGAAAAACATTATGAGCTCTAGTGCTAGCAGGCAATGCAAGTCTATATGCAACTGGCCCTATTCTTTCAAGCACTTCAAACGACCCACAGTATCTTGGTGACAACTTGGCACAACTTCCAAGCTTCAAGGAACTCTTCCTTGCCCTCACTCTGAGGTAAACATGATCCCCAACACTGAACTCTCTGTTCACCCTATGCTTATCCGCATAGCTTTTCTGTCTGTCCTGTGCTGCTTTCAGCTTATGCCTGATCTTTACAACCTCTTGCTCCATTTCCTTGACCAATTCGGGTCCAAGCACAATCCTGTTCACTGGATTATCCCAAGTCACTGGTGTTCTACACCTTCTTCCATACAAAGCTTCATACGGACTCATCCCCAAGGATGCCTAATGTCCATTGTTATAAGCAAAGTCTACCAAGTGCAAGTAATCTTCCCACTTGGTTGGTTTGTCCATCACGTACATGCGAAGCATGTCTTTGAGCACCTGATTAACTCTCTCTGTCTGACCATCTGTTTGAGGATGGTATGCAGTGCTGAAGTTTAGCTTCATACCCAAATCTGCAAACAACCCCTTCCAAAAGTTGGAAGTGAACTTGACATCTCGGTCAGAGACTATTGCCTTCGGCAATCCATGCAATTTAAAAATCTCCTTCATGAAGATCTTTTCAATGTCACCGGCCTCATATGTAGACTTCACCGGTATAAAATGTGCTGCCTTAGTCAACTTGTCTACCACAACCATGATGGAATCATGTTGTCTCCAAGTCATCGGCAATCCTGTAATAAAATCCATGGAAATAACTTCCTATTTCCATTCTGGAACTGGCAAAGGCTGCAAAAAACCTGCTGGATGTTGATGCTCAACCTTTACCTGCTGACATTTCATACACCTTGAAATGAACTCAGCCACTTCCTTTTTCATTCTTGTCCAAAAGTGCTGCTTTCTTGCTGTAGCAATTGTCTTCTGATACCCTGGGTGACCAGAATACGGAGTTTGATGGATTTCATCCATAACAACTCTCCTCAAATATGCTACATTTGGAATATAAACTCTGTCTTTAAACGTGAGAAGTCCATCTTCTTCCAATTTATATCCCTCATACCTTTTCTCAAGACTTTGCTGTTGCAATTTGTCTTTTACCTGTTCATACAATTCATCTCCAGCAACATGATTAACAATTTGCTGCCTCAAATCGGATTGGAAAATACTAAGAGATGCCACATGCATTTCTTGCATTTTCCTGCTGAGCGCATCAGCTACCTTATTCTCCTTTCCCTTTATGTGCTTGATATCAAAATCAAACTCACATAAAAATTCTAGCCATCTTGCTTGCCTAGCATTCAGAGTAGGTTGATCAAACAAATACTTCAGACCACAATGGTCTGTTCTGAGCTCAAATTTCCTGCCCATCAAGTAATGTCTCCACATCTTGAGAGCATGCACTATGGCTGCAAGTTCTAGATCATGAGTGGTGTAGTTCTTCTCATGCTCCTTCAGCTTTCTTGACTCATAACATATCACGTGGTTTTCCTGCATAAGGACTCCTCCAAGCCCTTGCCCGCATGCATCGGTACACACCACAAAATCTTTCTCTGGATCTGCAACCTTCAATACTGGTGCACCGGTGAGAATATTCTTCAATTGCTGGAAGCTTTCTTCACACCTCGATATCCATTCGAACTTCATCCCCTTCTTTTGCAAAGAAGTGATTGCATGTGCAACTTTGGAGAATCCCTCAATGAATCTCTTGTACTATACTGCAAGTCCCATAAAAGACCTTACATCTGTCACATTTCTTGGAGTAGGCCAATTCATAATGGCTTCAATCTTTTCAGGGTCCACAGATATACCCTCCTCTGAAATAATGTGATTCAAATACTGAATTCTATCTCTATAGAAGTCACACTTGCTTAGTTTTGCATACAACTGATGCTCCCTAAGCACTTGCAATGTCAATCTCAAATGCTCTTCATGCTCTTTCTCATTCTTAGAATAAACAAGAATGTCATCAAGGAAAACAAGAACAACTTGTCCAAATACCTGCTGAAGACACTATTCATAAGGCACACAAATGTAGCTGGTGCATTCGTGAGACCAAATGGTACCACTACAAACTCATAGTGCCCATACCTTGTCCTGAACGCTGTCTTATGAATTTCTTCATCCTTGATTCTTACTTGATGGTAACTAGACCTCAAGTCAATCTTGGAAAATACCCTTGCTCCTCTCATTTGATCAAAGAGATCATCAATCCTAGGCAAATGACACTTATTCTTCACAGTAACCTTGTTCAATTGCCTGTAATCAATACATAACCTGACTTTACCATATTTCTTCTTTACAAATACAACTGGTGCTCCCCAAGGAGACACACTTGGTCGAATATACTTCTTTTCCAACAACTCTTGCAGTTGCATCTTCAATTCTAGCATCTCCGGTGTACTCATCCTGTAGGGTGCC
Organism: Pseudotsuga menziesii; assembly: GCA_001517045.1. Lineage (NCBI taxonomy): Eukaryota > Viridiplantae > Streptophyta > Pinopsida > Pinales > Pinaceae > Pseudotsuga > Pseudotsuga menziesii. The sequence goes on from LPNX010874252.1 coordinate 233,953, forward strand.
TTGGACACTGGTGCTGCTCCTGGCACAAGTTCAATAGTGAAATCAATGTCCTGCTTTGGAGGAAGCCCTGGAATCTCATCAGGAAACACATCCCTGAATTCCTGTAACACCTGATAGTCCTCCAACCTAGGAGTTTCATCTCTCGTTTCCTCCAAAATCTGAGCTGCATACAACTGGCAAACCTTCCTACAGAACTTCTTTAACTGCATTGCTGAAACCTGCCTCACTGAAATCACCTTTGGAATGCCTTTCACAACTACTAGGTTCCCTTCTTCATTCATGCATTCGAAAGTCTTATTGTAATAATCAAGCTTCACCCTGTGAGCTTCTAACCAATCCATTCCAATGAGAACATCATAGGAACCAAGCGGTAGCACATTCAGATCTACACAAGTGACCAATCCATTCATAACCAATGGACATTTCTCTACCCCTTCACTGACCTTTCTCTTAGTTCCAGTGGCTAGCTGAACTAACCAAGGCTTCCTATGCTTCACTTTCTTAAAAGCACAAATTTCCACTACTCTAGGAGTAATGTAACTGTGAGTAGAACCCAGGTCAATCAAAATAGAAACAGATTGCTTAACAATCTTACCTGCTACTTCAACTACAGCTAACTGGTGATCTGCTTGACAATCCTCCAGTGCTGCATAAATCCTAGGTACTGCCCTTGCTACTTGACCCGCTGTTTCTGCCTCTTGAATGTTATAAGCTGGTCTTACACTCTCATTCTTGAGTGGGCAATTCCTGCGCATGTGGGGTCCTCCACATTTCCAACATTGAAGTGGCCCTCTATTATGTTGTGGATCCTTAGGCTTTTCTCTGGTCACTCCAATTGGTTTACTCGCAGCTTGAGATGGTTGCTTCTGCTGGTTCCTGAAGTTAGAAGGTTTGAAACCTTTCTTTCTTTGGTCGAACTTCTCATTCTTCTTATCCTTCCATGCCTTATGGCAATCTGGCTTACCTTTGCTTTGCTCATAGCAATACTTAGCCTTCCTTATTGCTTCTTCAAGTGTTCTAGGTTCATAAAACTCAATCCTATGTTTGTAAGACTGCGGTAATCCGCTCAGAAAATGCTGGACCTTCACTTTTTCATCCCTAATGTACCGGACATACCTCAACAGCTCCAAAAACTTATTTGCATACTCTTCCATAGTTTGCTGTCCCAACCTTAGCTCATGGAACTCCTTAATCTTGTCATCATAATACTTGTCAGATAGGTATTTCTGCTTGAAATACTTCTTGAACTATTTCCACTTAAGTCTCCTTTCGCGGATCCTCTTTACTTACTTGAAGTGTTCCCACCAAATGGATGCTCTTCCATTTAGATTGAATATGGCAACTCTTGCCTTCATGTTTCCTGAATAATCATGCACTTGAAAGTACTTCTTAATACCAAGAAGCCAAGATTTAGCCTCTTGTCCTGTCTTTATCTCACCATCAAACGTAGGAGGTTTAGCTTTCTTGAACTCATCTCGAGTGCGATCCCTATGGTGTCTCTTCCTTTTCCTTTTACGAGAAGAAGAGCTTGAATCCCCGCTGGATTCTTCAGAATCAGATGATCCACTAGGAGTCCTTCTCCTTCTCCTAGTACTGCTCTTACTGCCTTCTGGTCTTGCTATACCTCTTTCAGAGTCTATCTTTTTATGTAAGTCCGTCAAACTCTGCAACATAGCAACATTCAACTGATGCTGCTCTTCCCGGGATTTGATCAAGCTTCTCATAGTAGCTGCAACGTCTGACGGTGTCTCTTGGAATATTATTCCATTAGACTCAATGTCATCATTTCTATTACGGGCATTTTCTCCCATGGCATCTTCTGCTCGCTCATAGGGATCCCAAGCGTCATACCCATCATGGGTTCTCATGACTGAACCACCCTTTACTTACCAAACTGCACTACCTGAAATGCTTCCCTGGGAGGTGACTATGATTCTGCAAACGTGTTAATAACACAAATGTCAGATACATAATCATCAATATAAACCAGCATTACTTACCTTCTCCGGGAATAACCATAAAATAATAATTTGCCCAAACACACAAAATTTTCTTCAGTAAGAACGTCTATCTGAGGGGGACGATGGGGGTCAAGGGGGCTTGCCCCCTTGTTTTTTTTTTGTAAATCATTAATTTTCGTGCAATTTGGCACATTAGATCGCTGCCAATTTCTCTTTCTCAGCCTTGAAATTTCACTGAAAAACGGCTGAAAAATCCCTCTGAAAACAGTTAAAATCTGCTGAGAAACCCCATGGAAAAATTCAAAATTTTCCCCTTGGACAAAATCGGATCTCCTTTCCACTATTCCTTCCATTGAAACGGCTCCTCTTTCCATTCTGTCTTCCGCAGAATCGGCTCCCCTTTCCATTCTGTCTTCCGTAGAATCGGCTCCCGGAACCATTCTTCCTTCCGATTGGCGAACTTATTTTTGACTGTCATCGATGTCGGGTGTCGGATGTCTTTTCACATCGGAATTCGGATGACTTTGGCTTCCGCAACGGCGGACTGGAAACTGCTTTCTCTTCCACAACATCGCAATTCGGAAGCATTCTCTCTTCCGCAACATAGGACATCGGAAGCATTCTTTCTTCCACAACGTCGGACGTCGGACCACTTTCCCCTCCGATTGGCGGAAGTTCACTTCGCGGATTCTTCCGCAATGGCGGCTCGCAAAACCTTAAATTCTTTCGATTTGGCACTTAGAACAATTTTAATGTCGGGCGTCGGCGGACTTTCACATCGGAAGCCAAATGGCTTTAGCTTCCGCAACAGCGGACGCTCGGGCCCTTTCTTCTTTCGGTGGACACTTACGCAATTTTTTCACGGCTTTCCCAAACGGTTCCGGCATCGGAGGTCGGATGACTTTCACATCGGACGCGGAATCGCTTCACCGTCTGCAACGGTGGATGGAGAACTTCACCAGTTCGTCCGCAACTGCGGACGTCCACTCCTCCAGTTCTTCCGCAACGGCGGAAGTCAATTCCTCCAGTGGCATGACTGTTCCATACTTAGCCAAATTTTCTCAATTTTACAGTCATCCATATTATGACTTCTGCTGGGCAGAATGAAATACAACCTCTGTCAGTTTTTTCCTCCTTGGCCCATAGAGGCCCATTTTTGCCAACCAGTAGCTCTGATACCATGCTGTCACGTCCCCATGCCTCCGACCGGCGTAGAGGACGCGACTACAAGCCTTATTAGACCGGGCTAAGAGCCCATGAACATGAAAATTCACATAAAGTTGCTAAAACAGAATGCTCAAACAAATTTGAACTAAAATATGCACATAGGATTATTCATCATGCACAGATGCAATTTAATCCTCATCCACAATGGAAACCAACAACATTCATACACGCATGTATTCATTTAACATGTTCATCAATTCCATTAACAGAAATTAAGATTGCAGCAGTAAAATGGAGAAAATCACTTATCTTATGATGAACTTGAGCCGAACCAGCTACGTCGCTACAACGTTCCACCCAACCGTAGGCCAGCGTGCTCCTTAATCTCTCAGCAGCGCTGCCACCCCCGAGCTGGGCATGATTCTCCAAGGAATAAGGGAACTAGCAGGCTTACACATAGCCAGGGAGATACAAAACACAGCCAAGCCAACACAGTTGGGTTTATCAGGCCATCAAGGAGCTGGAGAAGGAAAATTGCTGAGCTGGTGAGCTCATTACAGAGCTAAGAACACCTACACCAGAACTAGCCTGGCCTCTAAAACACCCAAACACACCCAACACAAGGAATCAGTCCCTTCTCTACTACACAGTCCCTCAGGCCCTGCATTCCCTTCGAGTGCTATTCAGGGGTGATGGAGAAGAAGGCCAGCCCTCTAGCTCTGTTTGTGTGGTTTCCAACCACCAGGTTTATCAAGCAAATCTAAGCCAACATCCCTGCTCCTCTCATAGTCCGAAGACCAACCATTGCACACAGGCAATTTAATCAGCTATCACAGCTTAAACAGGGAAAAACGAATCCCAAATGGATTACATAGCCCCAAACGTATCAGTGGGCATGGGGAAAGAACGACAGTCCGTTTCACACAATCGAAACCACTGGGGAAAAACTTATGCAGACCATACTGGGGATGGATTTACAGTTTCACGACCGGTGCGTGAACCGCCAAAACGCAGAACCCACAAATCAGCCCGTGAGTGAAGGATACGGCCACACTATTCACAAATCCGCAGAAGAAAACTACTGCGTGGGTAAATCAAGCAAAATCTTGGGCGTGAAGATGAAAACGGGAAAGAATCCCTCTGCGTGAGAATGCACAGCAATGGAGAGGACGCGAATTGCAAGTGCGGTGGTGTTCAACACTCGTTGAGCCAAGGAAAATGTCTGCATGAGGCCTAAACCGCCAAGAGCCTGTGCATGAAGAGAAAACAGACAAAATTGTGGAGATAGTAGAATTACCTGCGTGAGGATGAAGTGCGTGAAGGCTTCCCCTTGCCATTCTGAAGTCAACTGCTGGGTGGATTGTGCGTGGAGGCAAGGACTGACAGTATTTCCACCCCACTCCCAAAACAATTAACTGCCATAGCTTCCCCCAGCTACCAGCAGAAATTATTAAATGAAAGTGGTTGAAAAAAAAAGACAAGGGAAGAAAACACATGGGTTTTCTCTCATTGGCCAAGGGTTGACAAATTTCCCCACATCCTTATCCTTGTGAAAATCATGCCCCTTTATCATTTTAGTTGCTGCGATCGTAGCTGGTCGGGTTCATTTAATTAATTATAGATGCATATTTACATGATGACCAACATAATATACGCTGCATGCCCCGACATACCGTCGGTGACAAATTTAAATCCAAAACATAGCATAACCGATCAATGGTGGGGCCTTGGCCTTTAGCTCCGCACCATGATCATTACAATATATACATCATATACATCTAATGTAACGGGGTCAAAACTGGGACATTACAAAATCCTTAATGAAGAATAATTTGGTACATGGATGAACGAAGGAATCAATAAAAAAAACATCTTCTAGGATCTTGAGATCTAATAATGATGATTGATCTACTTTGGCCAAAAATTATTGAAGCAACAAGTCAGTTCATGGGAGCTCAAATGGTCTTTCTTAGGATTGACCACTAGAGGGTTGAGATTGATGGTTTCCTCATTACTTTTTAAAAACATAAATATCATTAAAATATTATTATTTAAAATTTATTTTAAAGTTTTAAAAATAAAATATATATTTGTATTTAATAATTTATATGTTATTTTCCTGTATATATA
>LPNX010874253.1:8327-92410 GCA_001517045.1 Pseudotsuga menziesii
AACTTTTAGATCTACTTTCAATGCCTCGTGAAAAATGACAATTTCCCTAAACTATATCTAAGATATTTATCAAAACTTTTTGAAAACGAGATCTAGCTTTGAAATGTTTATATATAAGATCTAATGAAAGAATTTTGCATATGAAAAAACTAGATGTTCATACATAAACCAGTAACCAAGGAAATTTTAATTTTAAAGAAAGATAAAGAGGAGAGAAGATTGGTTTTATTGTTGGGATAAAAGAAAGTGTGAGGAAGGCCCTTTTGTGGAGCACCGATGGACGTTGTCTTGTTTTTTTTTTAAATGGGGAGTGGCGTCAATATTGATCCACACCTCATCCAATTGGGAACCTGCAACTAGATCACAAAAACTGGCACAAATACGTGAGATCTAGATATAAATGTATGGAAAAAAAGCATGCAAAAATAATCTTATTTAAGCAAAATCTTAGATCTTTGAGCGTACACAGTATGAATAAATAAAGCAAGTAAATTTACTTGTCAAATCTAAACTCTTATTTATTCAGTTGAATCCTTTGAAGCTAGAACAAGGAAAAACACAATATTTGAAAAATTGCAGTTACCACATTAAGCATGACGTTGAGAATCTACACAATACAAACACTACACGATATAGCCTCCAAAGTTTCTTTATTCTCAACAAATAGATGCAAAATAATAGTATTACAATAGGCACCAACTCTTCATCCAACTCTAACTAGATTAAATGAAAAAGGTTGTACTTTATTTATAGCGAAAGCCAAATCCCTAAGAAGATACCTACACTGAAGATACACTCAAAGTTATCTAAATTAAAAAGGAAGTTACACTAAACTTAACTAAACTAATCTAGGGTTGAACTAAAAAACTATACAATGACATCTCTCACCTACCAACTGCTCCAACCAAAACCAAGCTTGGCATCTCTTTCTCCTTTAGCGGGAGTGGCTCCTTTATTATGGTTGTCGTCACAATAATAAATATGTTTTGATCCTAGTCTTGGCGAATGATGGATCCACTTTGGATTTTATCCAAAGTTTGGAAATAAAAAAAATTGAAGGTAGGGCACAGTCCTTGCTAGCGCAACCTACCCTCACACGTGAGCTCACTTAATATGGTGAGTTGACGTCACCATGTTTCTTTATATCAAATGACATCCTATATATTTAATTTATGCTCAAAGTTTTAAAATGACAAGAAATGAAGGGGTCCATACACATGGTGTTAGCGCACTCTTCCAAACCATGCGATTTCTTCTTAAGAGTATTGACGTCACCCTCCACTTCATATCATTCACCACTCTTAAATTATAATCTAAAGTTTACATAATAACTTTTGAAAATGGTTGAATGTTTTATGGTGACATCATGCCATGTAATTTCTACATCTTTTTAAATGAATTTTGATATTTTTTCAACTTTTAACTTCACTGCAAAAATGTGATAATTTAGTATTAAAATGTCATTTTGACATTTTTAGCTGAATAATGCTCCACGACGTGCTACAGTCGCCTGAATGATATGAAAAGTGGTATTTGGGGTAAAGTGGATGCTTTGAGTGTGAAAATTAGTGTCCCCACGTCAGAAACAAACTCTGTATATGACTTTTATTACACTTTGAAAATTTGTAATTAAACCATTAAAAATTTGCCTAATTTTGCGGAAAAAAATGATTTTCCTGGAATCAAACGAAACTCTAGGGGGACCTAGCACATCTCCATACGACTCAATTTCAATGCCTAGCATGTTGAAAAACACTGACACGAAGGCTCTAATAACCTCCTAAGGCCGAAACACCAAGACGACTACCCCAACTTTGGAGGTGTGAGTGAAAAAGTAAAATATTATTAGTTGTTTGTTCAACAACCAATAATAACCAAGGGAAAAAACACTCTGGGCTAGTCGGCTTGATACTTAAGTCTGGAAAGCCGAGCCTTTTATAAAAAATTAAATGCTAGGACATTTTTTACAATTTCACCAAGGGGGTATGAACATGTGTTACAAAAAAAATTTGAACATACTCCCAGAAAAAGGTTGGCGGACTTCTGAACTCTGATCATGAACAAGTGTATTTGTTCTACTTCGCAGGTTCGCTTGAAAAAACCACCAAGTACAACTTAGGTGGTAACACGCCTTCTTGTAGGGGGGTTTATAAGAAGAAATTTACATGGAACAACCTCTTGACTATGTTAAAAATGACTCCATCCTTGATTGTCATCTTAAAAAATCTCTCTATACCAAAAGAGTATTAAACTATATCATACTCCTTGTTCTTTATGTTGATTACCTTATTCTTACTAGCGGTGACCCTAAACTTTTAGTCCATGTGAAATCTAGACTTACGAAGAAATTTGAAATGATTGACTTAAGACATTTGTATTATTTTCTTGGCCTCCAAGTCTTGAAAACCGAAGAAACAAATTTTCTTTCCAAGATGCTTGCGACCTTTATCGCTTTCACATGGATGATTGCAAATCAACCTCTCCTCCCTTCTAGTCTAGAGTCAAACTTACCGCCAATTGCACTACCCCTCAAGTAGATGCCATCTTGTATCATCAAGTAGTTGGTAGTCTTTTATACTTCACTCATACATGTCTAATAGTTCCTTTGTTGTTGGTCGTGTTTCCCAAAATATGCAAATGTCCCATTACAATTATTGGAAAGCAACAAAAATGATACTTTGGTATATCCAGAGTATAATTTAGTTTGAGATATTGTACAATCTAAAGGGGATTCCTTTGTTGGTTGGCTTCACTAATTCTGATTGGACCAACAACCCAATTGATTAGAAGGTTATTGCAGCTTATGTTTCTGGTCTTTGTGTAATAGACATAAAATATGTAAATGGAGCAGTCTATTTATTCGACATTTTGGATTTTCATGTGGGTTTTGGTCATAATATGATAATTATTTTTGGTAAAATCCAAATTTTCAAGTATTTAAATTGTGTTTTTTTTTTAGACTACAACTATGTAAATAAGCACCAAATAATAATAATAATAATGATGATAATAATAAAAATAATAATAGCCACGGATGACATAGTCTATGTGACAGCAGCCAGGGAGGACTATCTACAAAAGCATCATAAAGTGAGTTATAAGAGCATGAACATATTGAAGCAATGTTTTTGTGCTACGAAAAATGCATTAGCATGAAAGTTTGTGTTCACTTGAATAGACTTGCTTTGATTAAAAAAAAAATGAACTTGATGTAGCCATGTTTAAATATCGAGATGGAAAGAGCAAATCACACCATCATATGCACTATGATGATGCTTGAGATTGATTAGAAACAAATATTGTCCACAAGATAAAGGATGTCTCAAAATCAGGTATCAAGGTTTGCTTACAAACCAACAAAATCGAATATCAAATGTCTCTTTAGATTGCTCACAAACCAGGAAAATCGGGTATCAAATGCTGCCATTGAAGTCGTCGTCCTCTAGTGGATAAATTTTCAAAAAAAAACTCCTTATCTCTGATGCAAAACACTTAGAAGTTATCTAACTTTAACATTCCGCCCGATACTAAAATCAATAGATTTGTAGAAATGGAGTGTAGATTAAAAACATCCCACGAAGCCTGAAAATAAAGTAAAAATATACCTAAAAGATTGAAAAGCCCCACTCATTGATCTAAATAGTTTAAATATTCCAAAAACGTTGTAGGTGAATCCTAAATTGCAACAACTAAATGTCGCAACTAATGAACAAATCATAAAAAATTGCAAATCTATCCCCAACCGGGTGACAAAGTAAGTGAAAGCATAGAATGTCTAGATTGCGCTAATTGTCTTAGCGACAAATATAAAAAAGACATTGAAGTCGATATAAATTATGAATACCATACATTTGATTAATACATGCAATCTTATTGTCTTAGTGACAAATATAAACAAGAGCCACGAGGTGGCAATGTCTCCGCAGCTGCTAACAACTATTGCTCTAAGACATAAGCTAGAGAAATATGATATTTTTTCAGAAAAATTGTAATAAAAAAGAAAATTATTTTGCCACAAAATTTCTTAGCCATGGAACTGCAAGTTTCCTGTAATCAATATGATGCAACTTAAATTTTTTTCATTATTTCATATATTATGTAGATTTTTGCTTCTTCTAAATTAATTTATTAAACCATACTCTTATAAGATTCTCATAAATAATTAGATTCTTGTAAATAATTATTGTGTGCAATGTGTATCTAATTAAATCAAAACTAATTTTCATACAAATGCTCTTCCCTAAATGCTTTGCATTTTGTGATTCTTTTATTCAATGTCATTGAAATTGTTAATCTGCACTCTCTAATTATTTTATTCAATGTCATTGAAATTGTTATCTTTTATTCAATGTCATGGAAATTGTTAAAATTATAAATATGTATTGATAATTTTTTATTCAAAATCGATTGAAATTATAAATATATATATTGATAAAAGTGTATAATTTAGATGTATAATTATATATATTGTTCCTCAATCCAAGCGATTCCAACCAAGGATCCAAGGCTGATTGTTGGTAGTTTTTGTCCAAAATAAAGTAGTCTCGTCCAAACAACATTAATAGCATTGCTAAAGGTGCCCACCCCAGCAAGCCAATTCTTCCTTCTTTCCAATTTAATAAGCCTAGTTGTATTGGATCACTAAATAAAAGAGGGCATTCAGATTATAATATATTAATCTGATAAATTCTTCATTTCTCAATACATTATTATTCTAAATGAATTAGCAATAATACCTTCATCTCGTCTTACATGCAAATACTTACCTCATACAAATGATAAAATGCCCCAAAATATTGATAGTAGTTTAAGTGTTCTTTGATTTCCTTTCCTTAGAAGCTACAAACAATTAAGGTTGATATGGATGCCTTAGTTGGCCTTTATAAAAGGTGGCCTACTTTATTTTTTACCTTTTTGTTACTCTTTCATTTTTATTTTTTTTTCACTTACTCTTACTAGATATAATAGAGACTTTTTTCTTCTTCCTTGAGATCTGTACACCATTCTAATGTCTTTGGCAGCATTAGGCTTTGTTTTCCTTCTTTGAGTTATGTACACCATTCTAGTGTCTTTGGCAACATTGGTCCGATCTCCTTTGTTGTTAGGACATTGCCAATTTATATCCTTCTATTATTTTGTCCATGCTTTACAGGTGCCGGGCAACTCTAGGCTCTAGAGATTACTGTAGATTATTCGACAATGTTTTTAATTTTATAAAAAAAAAAATTGGTTAAGAAGATAAGTCAATTTTTATAAATGTTCAAGTGGCAAATTGACTAACACAATGCACAAGCGATTTGCAATCATTAATGTTGTTATGATTGGTTAATTAATTGTTTGGGTGAAATGGGTAAGTAAGTACTTTTCTTGGGTGTGTAATGCTTAATGTGATCACTTATTATTGATTATCACACTTACTATTGATTACGGGAATAGTGATATGTTGCATGCCCTTTATAGCCTTAAGTAATGCGTCTTTCACAGCCTGCATTTTAGCTAGGTCTCTAACAAGTATGATTAAGCATCGAAGGCGCTCATTGGTTTCCATGGGAATCAAAAAATGCATTTGCACACCTCAAACACATCATGGCTCTTTCAAATGCAGTCCCACAGGACGTCGAGTTCGTAAGATTCCTCTTTATATCATCATGACTTCATGGCTTGGGAGAAGAAAAAGCAATTTTGTGGAATTACAGGCAGGCTAAGGATAGAAATAAAGTCAAGCGCTGGGTCATGGAGAGGCCTTTTGTTTCCCATTCAAACTGCCAGCTCTAATTGAAAACACGGAATTTTAAGAGAATACCGATCCATGTTAAGCAAAGTGACCATGGCATCCTAAGAGGAACGCTGAGACGATTGGATTATACATCAAGATACTGCTAGTCCATATTGTAAGCTTTCCTCCAGCGCATCTCAGGGAACCTTTGCCATTTTTGATCCGTAATTTGAAAGGAGCAGCCCTACTCTTCACAAAATACAATTGATATGAGACATTGGGGGCCTGATGGTGGTGAATATTCTGTAAAGAAGGGTGGAATCCATTAGACTTTATTGATGCCACACATCACCACTTTCTTGATGTTCTTATGCCATAATACCTCTCGAGCTGTGGAGCCTTTACTGCCTCCCATGACGAAATTGAGGCTCAAATCACACATCATTACTACAAATTAGAATCATGAGAACCAAGTCTTTGCCAAAATTTAAATTTGTGATAGACAAACTCGTCCACATTCAAGGAAATCTTTGAGGTGTGAAAATCAACGGTAAATTATTACAATTCAGTTCCGCAGGTTTACAAAATTTACCTATATAGGGAGAAACACCAGCGAAGATTGTCTTCAATTTCTTCTCTCGCCATTCTCAGACTTCAATTTCTTCTCTGGCCATACTCAGAGCATTTCATTTAATACTTCTGGGGCAGTTGAAAAGAGTTATACTCTAGTCATAGAAAGCATTGGCAATAGCAGCAATTTCTTCTCTCGCCATTCTCAGACTTCAATTTCTTCTCTGGCCATACTCAGAGCATTTCGTTTAATACTTCTGGGGCAGTTGGAGAGAGTTATACTCTAGTCATAAAAAAAAACCTTTGAAATGCTAATACTTTTGGGGCAGTTGGAGAGAGTTATACTCTAGTCATTTTTTATACTCTAGTCATAAAAAAAAACCCTTTGAAATACTAACTATAGAAAAAAATGAAAATATGGGCTCCATTTAAGAGTGTTCGTACCTCACCCTCCATTGGAAACAACCGTTGTTGATTCCAATGCCACTGTGGTAATCTCGTTTTCGTTCCCATTAAAATGATGAACTACATGCTCGTTAGCAATTTCGTTCCTAGTTAACACCACCATCCCAGCTTCAAGCAGTCCAATTACAACATGATGGACGTTTGCGGATTTGTAGAGCAAATAACTATAATTAGTATTTTCCCCCTCTGTAGAAGATGTGTATTTTCCAGAAGAGGTTCCATAGTCAACTATTGAGCTTACAGGGTCATCCTTTGTCATCCAAGAGATTCTCATGTGATTATTCCCTGAAAGAGAAATATTAACTTGCAAAGCAAAGGACTTATTGTCCAGAGGAACTGATAATGTTGACGGCTGAAGAGGCACGACATAGGATCCAGATACATGGGATATAACGATCATAATATACACAGTAAATGAAAATTCATTGTCAATAAAGAAACCAGGCTATCTTTAAAGGCTTTTGGTGGTTCAGCTTCACCTAGTTATACAACGCTAACAACTTTAAAAGCTTATAGTTCATCTGCATGCACCTTTAAAAGTTTGTTCTGAAATGACATCTAGGTGGAGTGTTGCACATCTAATGCATGAATGCACATGGATAGCAGCTACCAAAGGCATCAAAGTGATCGGTTCCAAATGTCAAGTGTTATCAGAGTGAGCAGGTTGTCAGGCAATTGCACACTACACAAATGAGGAGTAGGTTGTGAGGCAATTGCACACTGCACAAAGGAGGTCTGCAAGTCAATTGTTGATATCATCCTCACCGCCGGGTCCTGGGGCATAGGAACCAAGAGCAACGTCATATCCCCAAACCAATAGTAATCTAAAAAAATAGATAATAAAAAATAACAATAATAATTAAATGTTTTAAATATTACCAAACCTTAATCTAAATTCCATTACATTTAATAAAAACTATTACAAACTTTAGAAGGTTGAAAAAATTTACCCTTATCTAAATGAATCAATACTCATGACCGATTTATATATATCACCTATGGTAACATAAAAAGACATTGAAGTTGATATAAATTATGAATACCATACATTTGATTAATACATGTCAGTTACTAATCAATACATGAGTTTTAGTCATGACTAGGTGGATCTAATAAAAAAACATTTCTTCAGTCTCGAAGGCCAAGTGATGTGGAATATATACATATTTGCAAACATACCCTTGGATAGGTTAAAATAAGTGGTCTAGAGTAAAGATATGTAAAAAACATTTAAAACATTTATCAAGAGCCTAGATGGTCGTTGTTCGTTGCCTAAAAATATATATATTCAATAACAATCAACGATTAGGCAATATCCAGACCTCGATGTGAAATTAGTTGTGATCATAATACAATATATAATCAGAACTTGTACCAATACAACAAACATGATGAAAATGTTACTTATTTATACACAAATATTTCGTTATATTCTATTTTTTCACAGAACTTTAAACCATCCATCTCATGGATGATTGACACGGTGATTTAATGTGAATATGACATATTTAGCACAACTTCTCCTGTAACTGGTGAATGGGAACAAAAGAGAAACCACTTCAACCAACCTATCAAGCTATAAAGTAGATGTTAACAAATAAACTAAAAAAAATTCTGTCCCACCAAAAAAACAAAACACATATACTGACAAACTGCAAGCTTGGGTTTTGGGGTCGATGGAGTCGATGGAGCTAGGGTTTGTTGACAGCCTCCATGGCTATGACCACCTACGTCGGTTAGTGTAGCATAGGCTACCTGTTTTCCTTCAGCCCTGCCCACACCATGACTACCACTCTTTCGGTCGGTCTGTGGTCCTTTTCATTTTGCTGTCACGACTTTTCAGGGTTTGTTTGACTGTGTCGGTTTCCTCGGTGGTGGTAGTTTTCTGCTTGCCCGGAACTATCTTTGGTTTTTTGGCTGGTTTTTCTTTACAGCATTCCTCCAATGGTGGTTTTTCCTGAATCGACTTCTGGTTTGGAGGCTACGATTTGTGGTCTTTCCACACTCTGCGCTGGGTCCTGCGGTGGTCGCCTGCTCTCGGTCAACACTCACATGCTCCGACATCATATTGTCTACAACATGGCACATGTACTCTCCTTTTTTCGACACCATGATATTATATGATTGCTGGTTTTTGGGTTTTGTCTTTCTGTCCCCATTGTGGCTGCTTGGGTTCTCGTGTTGTCCTAGGTCTATGGAGTTCCCCCTCATATCTGAGGGCTAGTACCAACCATTTAAAAAAAGTGAGAACTAGGGGGTTACTTGTGGGTTTCACTGTTTGTGGTCGGTTCATGGTCTTTGGTTTACCACTTTTTTATCTTCTCCTTCGTTGGGGTTCTTTTACCCTAACTCTGGTCAGGGTTCCGGTCGCTTTCCTTGTGGGTTTCTCTAGTTTGTGGCCTTTGGTTTTCCATTGTTTTCTTATTACCCCTCGTTGGGTTTTTTTGTGCTCTTAGTTAGGGTTTACCCTCGGACTTTTCTACTGTGGCACGTAATGTGAACCTTCTGACTCGCGTGCGGACTAGGGTTTGTCGCTCTGTGGTTTTCCTCCTTCCTTGGGTTTGTGGCCTTCAACTATGTTGTTTTCTTTCTTGTTGACCCTGGGTTATATACCCATCCTTGTTCCAAGATGGCGACCACTAACCCCATCACTGCAAGCGTCAAGACTGCTTCTTCATTTCCCTCTCGCTTTGAAGTTCGTCGTAAGTCTAAAATCCTTGCTATGTTGGACCATAAACGACGTTACGTCATCGGTTGGGACATTATGCTGGACATAGTTTCGGAACTCTGTCATCATGATCTCATTGGGCATTTGGAATATTGCTCGATGGATAAAGAGGAATGGGTTGCTTGGGCCGCCCTCAACTGGAAGCCTATCCTTACCGATGTACCCACCATTATTCTTCTAGCCAATTGCTGGCTGGTTTTCGTTTTCCTCGATGACTCTGATGCCAATCGTATTCTTGATTCTCTCTGGACCATTGGCAATGGTTCCCTAGTACTCAGTCGATGGCATACTAACTTTGACCCTATTAAAGAACGGGTTACCAAGCGTCATCTTTGGGTTTTGATGCCAACCTTACCTTTTCCCCTCTGGTCCAAGGACATTCTCACGGGTATTGCCAACACTATTGGCAGATTCGTCGCCCTGGATAAATATTTCCACACTACTTTTGATAAGCGCACTGCTAAAGTGTTGGTTGAACTGGATGTTTCTCAGGGGCTTCTTCCTGAAATTGAGATCAATTGCAATAGTGTGGTGATCACTCAAAAACTAGATTATTTGAGGATGTCATTCCGCTGCAGTTACTATCAGGAAACTGGTCACCTATGGAAGTCCTGCTCCTTTTTATTGTGTGGCAATCCACCCTCTGTTGGCTTTGATGTTTTCGAGCCATTACTAGACTGCACACCTGCGCCCTCTTCGCATACACTCACTCCTCATGACTCTCTGTGGCTGGATGTTNCAATCCCCCCTCTGTTGGCTTTGATGTTTTCGAGCCATTACTAGACTGCACACCTGCGCCCTCTTCGCATACACTCACTCCTCATGACTCTCTGTGGCTGGATGTTGTCTCTCCTAGATTATCTGCTCCACCCACCACTCTCAGCCCCTATGATTCCTCCTCTCCTACCTCTATTGGTGATCTGACCAAAGGGGAGCTTATGTTCATTAAGGATGTTGAAACTTTGGCTTTAACCTCCTCTCGATCTGGTATCGGTATGGCGGCAAATCCACGGTCTCCTTCACTTACGTCGAATCCTGATTTTACTTACCCTCCCCCCTTTACCTTGGAAAACTTCCCCCCTCTTACCCATTCCTCATCCTCACCTGATTTGGCTCAGACGGGCAGTCCCTTAACCACTCCCTCTTTTGATGACCCTTCTCTCCTCAAAGCTCTGGATATCTTCATGGACAAATCTCCGATCTCTCCATCCATCTTGCATCTGGACTCGATTAGATTCGAGAATGTGACCATCAGGAAGGCTAAAAAAGGCAGTAAAGTTTCCTCCCTAGCACCCATAGGTCACTATACAATACTCTCGGCTAGCATAAAAGCAGCTCCCAGATCAAACTTTTCTTCACAAGCACTTAGAGCGATGTCTCCTGTCTCACAGTCTAGCTCATGAAGATTGTCTCCATGAACATTCATGGGTTTGGGGGACCTACCAAACAGAAATCCCTCAAAGATTTGCTTACTACACTTAACCCTGACATTATCCTTCTGTAGGAAACGATGTGTGATCATATTACTGCCCTCTGTCTGTTTTCTTACATGAAGTCGGGCTGGGAATTTTGTGCAATTGATGCACTTGGTCTTTCAGGGGGTATCCTATCTGCCTGGAACCCTAGACTGATTAGATGTAAATACTTTCATTCCTTTGTAGGTATTCTCCTTAGTGCTTGTTTTAAAGGCCATGACTCCGTCTTCTCTATTGTCAACTGCTATAGACCCTATGCAAACAAGATTGCCTATTGGGATTCTGCTGTTGCAGGCGATATCTTCAACTTTCCTAACCTCATCCTGGTCGGTGATCTTAACTTTACCATCTCTGATCTTGAGATCTGGGGTGATCATGCACGTATGGATCATCACTCCCTTCACTTTGCTCAGCTTCTGGACTCTGTACATATGGTAGATTTTACCCCAGCCAAGATTGGACCTACCTAGAGGAATGGCAAAGTTAGACCTGAGGGTGTCAGCAAAAGACTTGACAGATTCCTTGCCACTCTAAATCTACTCCCTACCTTGGGCTACTATCACTCTTGGATCCAACCCTCCGAAATCTCTGATCATTACCATGTTTGTCTCGAGTGGAACTTCAGACTGAACTGTCATCTGTATCCTTTTAAGTTCAATCGTGCCTGGCTCCTTGAAGATGATTTTTCTGACCTTGTCTCCTCTTCTTGGTTGGCACCTGCTACCTCTGCTGGCCCCATGTTTGACTTCTGCTTTAAGCTTCAGAGACTCAAAAATGATGTAAAGACTTGGGAAAAACTGAAGAATACTTTGAGATAGAAGGAGATCACGGAGGTTGATCATGCTATTCTGACCCTCCTTGCTTCCCACCACTCTGGTATTCTCTATGAGGAGGCTTCATCCACCCTCACTCTCTTGAAAAATAGGAAGGATTCTTTGTTTTCACATCAGATCCTCACCAGGAAGCTCAAAAGTAGAGTAGACTAGATTCAGGAGGGTGATGCCAACACCAAATTTTTTCACTCCTTTGCTTCAGCTAGGAGGAACCACAAAGCTATTTGGTCTCTGCAGAATCAGTAAGAGGAAACTATTGACGATGATTCAAAGCTGAAATATTTAGGGGTTCAACACTTCTCTGAACTCTTCTTTGACAATGGTAAAACCAATATTGAGGCTCAACTCAAAATCATCAGACTTTTCCCATCCTTTGTTTAGGAGGAAGATCTGTACCCCTTCCTATCTGCTTTCACAGTTAAAGAAGTTGAAAATGTTCTCAAGGGTTTTAAGAAAGATAAAAGCCTCGGGCCTGATGGGTGGCCGATGGAGTTCTGCCTCCATTGTTTTGATCTGCTAGGGCAGGATATACTGAAGGTCGTTGAACACTCTAGGCAAGAAGGTAGGGTCATTGGTGCTTTCAATGCCACCTTTATTACACTCATACCTAAGTGTGATAAACCTTATACCCTTGCGGATTTTAGGCCCATATCCTTATGTAATTTGTTATATAAGACTATCTCTAAATTGGCAGCTATCAGACTTAAGGCTGTACTAGATAAGGCCATATCTAAGCATCAGTTTGGCTTCCTCCGTGATAGGCAGATCATTGAACCGGTTGGTATTGTTCAGGAAGCTCTCCATACTATCAAAACTGGGAATGAGAATGCTATGGTTCTGAAACTTGATTTGGTAAAGGCATTTGACAAAGTTAACTGGTCTTTCTTGAGGCTGGTCCTCCTTCAGATTGGTATTCTTGGGCTGTGTGGAGTCAGCAAAATTTGTTGTACTGATCAATGGGACCCCATCCAATTTCTTTCCTGTGTCTAGAGGCATTAGGCAGGGATGCCCTCTGTCTCCTCTCCTGTTCATATTGATCATTAAAGGATTAAGTCTTTTGATTATTCAGGCACATAGTAGCGGAGCTATTTCTGGCATCAAAATTGCTCTAGGTCGTTATCTTACTCATCTGCTCTTTGTAGATGATGCTGTGTTTTTTGGTGATGGTACTTTGGCTGAGTGGCAGCACTATAAGATTATAATTGACACATTTTGTTGTGCTACCGGAATGGAGATCAATGCTGATAAGTCTTCTTTTATTTACAATAATATTGAGGATCCGGTTAGACAACAAATTTTTCATCTCATGCCTTACAAGATGGAACCTATAGCTGTTGGTTTCAAGTACCTGGGGTACTACCTCAAGCCACTGGGGTATGGTATAAAGGATTGGAGATGGTTTCTACTGAAGTTCGAAAAAAAATTGAACAACTGGACCTACAAACTACTCTCTCTGGGGGGCAGATTGATACTAGTTAAATCAGTCTTGATGAGTCTTGTTGTGTGCTGGCTCACACTTGCTCATATGCCCAACACTATTCTAACTTACATAAGGAGATACATCTTCAATTTTTTATGGGGCTGATCACAAGGTAAACAAAAGTATCATTTGATTGATTGGTATACCATCTCTAGGCCCTTTTCTCTTGGGGGATGGAACATCAAGAATCTAGAGTGGTTTAGTCTAGCCCTTAGGAACAAGAGCCTCTGGCTTGTCCTTAATGGTGTTGGGTTGTGGTCACAAATCATCAAGCACAAATATCTTAAGAACTTACCTGTTGACATCTGGCTCAGACAGAGGACCTTCAAATTCTAGGGCACTTCGCATATGTGGAATGGCTTCATCTGTGCTATGACTTGGATCACTAGACAGCTCGGGTGGAAAACAAGCAATGGAAAAAATATAAAAGTTGGTATTGATCCCATTGCTGGGGTTTCTTCTATACATGTTCTTCCAGCAAATCTTAGATCATATTTGGAAGATTATGGTATCCTTACCCTCTCTGATGTACTCAACAGAGGCATAGTCACATCATCGAATGATTATTGGATCTCGGCTGACAAGCTTGAGTTGGGTGGTCCTTGGAAGGAGGCCTAGAACAACTATATAAAAGGTTTGCAGCATGGTGGGATTCGAATCAGCAATCAACCTGATAAACTGGTATGGATGTATAATAAATCTTCAGGTATGGTTAAAGCCAATCTCATGTATGATCTTATTGCCAATACCCTTGTACCTAACAGGCCAGACGATCTCCTGATCAAGATTTGGAAATACCAGCTGCCACTTAAGATCATCTGTTTCTTCTGGATCAATCTGATGAATAATATCAATACTTATGACAAGTTGATTAAAAAAGGGTGGATTGGCCCATGCTGGTGCTGTCTCTGCAAAATAGCATTTGAGTTTGTTGACCACCTATTTCATGGCTACAACTTTACCAGGAAAGTTACTACTCTCATCAGATCCTCTCTTGACATACCAAACTTTTGGAGAGAATCATTTTTTTGTCATAATGCTTCCCCTAGATCAGCTCAGGAAATGGTCTGAAGTATCTTCCTCTTTTTCTTACTTGGCACATCTGGTTATCCAGGAATAAATGTATCTTTGAGGACTTACAGCTTGATATATACTCTATTTTCCTTTCTATAAAGAACCAGTTGTTGCTCTATCCGGTCAAAGTACAGAACAGACTCAATAGAAGATCTATAGGACCAGCTCCTATACTATCTTTTCCAGCAGGCTTCTTTGATGGGGCATCAGCTAATAATATGGGGGGCATTGGTGTCCAACTAATACTAAGTAAAGATCACTATTATTGCTTTAAGCTGGGAGTAGGCCCGAGCACAAACACTAGATCAAAGTTGTTGGCCTTGTGGACACTCCTCCACTATGCAAAATACATGGGCCTTCCTTCTTTACTTATTCATGGGGACTCTGCTGTCATCATTAATTGGTTTAATCATAGATCAGCACTCACTCTACTTTCTCTTGATGGGTGGTGTCACTATATTAGAGAGATGGAAACTGACTTCATCCATCTCTATGCCACTCATATATAGAGAGAGCACAATACCATGGTGGACAGCTTATCCAAAGAAGCATTAACACTGGCTCAAGGCCAGCTTCAGTTTGTTGAATTCACCAATGGTGAATGTAATGATCAGGGCACTATACTTCTTTTCTAGCCCTCAGCACTTGACCTTTCGGTGCTGCAGTTATTTTGACATCCTTTGGATGAATATTATGATGAATCACATATTACTCTGATCTATTCTTGTTATGCTTCTTTGGATTAGCGATCCAGTTATTGTATGAACTCTCTATGTTATGTAGGGTATGTAGCGGATGTAGTTGATTTACTCCTTGCTTATACTTCACTTTAAAGTCTATTTGTTCCTTGATATTAAGCTGTAGACAACAGTTTGGAATGATCTCTCCTTCATAAGCCTACTGAAGCGGATATTGCAGCTACTATTGCTGATGTACCCATGAGCACAGCACTTGTTGTTGATGTAAAACGTTCCCTTTGATTTCAATGAAATAGCAAGGAAGTGATATTTTCCCTTGAAAAAAAAAGAATGGGAACAAAAGTTAGCCAAACTTTCATGAGTTACTCATAATACTTGGAACTTACGAGAAATATAATGAATTACACCTCTGACTTTTATCAAAAAATTACAAGACACCAACAAAAGGTATAGTAGCAGCCTCCGTGCATGATCTTCTATGCTTGTGTTGATGTCGCCCACTTCATTTCTCTTAGAAGAATAATGTCACTAATAAACCTCTGGTATTCAAACAAGTATTGTTCTGTACTATTCTATTTCCATTGAACAAAAGCATAAACTTTGTTTACCAAATCAAGACTAATGTTATGTGTGATCACATTTTCACTTGACCGTGTATTTTTAAACTTAGAAATGGAGTAAACTTTCTACCCGACCATTTGCACCGATCGGACGACCAGCAACGCGTGTTGTGAAATCTCACGCGAGCCAGGTTTTCCGATCGGTGCAAATGGTCGGGTAGAAAAGTTACTCCCTTAGAAATGATTGAGTTAAGATCTAGGTGATTTTATTAATAAAATAAGAATAATTACATTGAATATTTGAATATACCATCTTATTGCATTTAGAATGAAACATAATCATTTATTCATTTCAAACGATGACTCATGTAAAGTAAGGTTGTTTGGAAGGCTAGGAATGCCTCCATATTCTCAAATTTTTTTTTTAGAAATATGAGGTGATGTATATGAAGATTTTATCCATTTTTTTAGAATGGAACAAAGAGTTTATTGTTAGAAGGTGAAGATGTTCTTCTTTCTCCTCTCTTTGCCAGAGCATCCAGTTGGTTTCTTTGATGGAGCAGCTTCGAATGGAATGTGTAGTGCTTGTATTATTATAAAGTTGGGTGATGATAAAGTTATGAAAGATTTGTTAAAGGCTGGTTTTGGTACAAATACTCGGGTGGAAGTGGTCGACTTATGGAGTTTACTTTACTGTGCTCAATACTGGGGTATAAAAGATCTACAAGTTTTACGTGACTCACAAGTTATCATCAAATGGGTTGTGGGTGAGACCCAAGTGAAGTATATGAAACTTACTCATTGGCTAGAAAATACTAAGTGTCTGATGAATGATTTCACTTCTTTAGCTTTTCATCATGTTTACAGAGAGTTGAATGCTGAAGCAGATCTTCTCTCAAAGCTTGAGTTGGGCTCTATGGATGGCAGACTCAACTTTTCTCTATTTTCAGTTGATTCTTGCTTCAGAACTGGTCACTTGTTTCTCTTTAAGTAGATGTTTGAGTTTTTTAACACATTATGTGGGTGGATGTAGATATTATTTTGTCTCGACGTTTGTTTAGTACATTTTAGTTTTTGATGATCACTCTAAAAGAAGTTGATAAGACAGGATGAAGGTTCTTAGCAATTTTTTAGTAAAATTTGTCAAAATTAACCTCGTTATGTTTCTCTAAAACACTTGTAACTCTGACACAACTTTCCATTAATACAAAGTTGTTTTTTCTATTACTTAAAAAAATGTAGGTCAAAACATTGGCCAAACATATATTGAATGAAATACAGTTATAGTCGATGGTAAGAACAAATGCGTAGACAAGCATCGAAAAGTCAAAGTATATTCTCAATATAAAGGGAAACTATGAGAAATTCATTGAGCACTTCTTCATCAAAATTATGCACGTGAACAATATAAGAAAGCATAGATATTCGAAAATATTTTGTATACGGTCTAGAATTAACAATTACTTTTGAAGAAGCAAAAGGAGCAAGCCAAAGGGCTTTGCTTTGAGTGTAAGGCAAAACAACATTCAACAGACTATTGTGGCCATGCTACACTTTGAGCATAAAGAACCGATATTGGTAATGTATATAGCAAGGGTTTGGATTTCAAACCCAAATCGTTTTTCGAAATGAAAAATATGTATTCCATGTAGTTATCCTACACTCAAAATGGATTAAATTAAATTAATGGAGCTTGGATTATGGTGATTATGGACACTTAAAAGAGTTGTAAGTATGTCATTTATATAACAAAACATAGTCAAAGATCCATAATAAAAACTTGTTCGAATAAATATTATGGAAGCTAATTTCTTTGTCAGGGTTTGAATAAAAGCTATTGTTCAAAAGGTTTAACCCTTAAAAAAAAATAGACGGGATACTTATTGCAACAAGTAAAATACATTACTAGGAAAGTGATGTCACTCACTTAAATATATAAAGAAAACAAAGACAAAGCGCTAGTTGTGCAATTCGCTAGCCTCTAAAATGTATTTACAAACAATTTACAAGCAATCCCAGGTTATGTTTTTGTCTTTTCAAGTTCATGGATTAGGTAAAATGATTACATAGATTGATGGGAGACTTCATAGCTTTGCTTATGGGGCCGTATTTAACAAGGAATGACCTCTCCTGGAATAAGACTAGATGTTTTGTGTTATTCCTTCTTAGTTGGCTCCTTCCCGACCAGCGCGTAGGATTCCCCCATTGCTGTAAGAATCAAATAATGGTTAAAAAGGGACACTGAGACTGCCAAACAATCTTTATGGTTCTTGTCACAAGGAACAATAAATAATGCATGTGTAACAATGTAGGATCGGGGAAGACCTGACATTACCCTTATTCTACTTCAAAGCATACAACATCTTTGTAATACAAAAGGAAATCTAAGATGTATCCATGAAGTAGCGAAGCTACTCTTGACTGACCCTAGACTATGGTAAGTTCCCTTAACAAATTTTACTTCTTCTACCTACAGATAAATGGTTGTTATTCTTGAACATGGCTCCCTGTCGTGAGGGGTTCCTCCACATAAGCCTTGTTTCCTTATCCATAATACATTTCATGCTTTAAGACTGGTGGACTTTCTCGCAAAAAAGAAACTGACCATGACAAGGACCATATCAAAGTGAAGGGAAAAATCAAAATTTTAAACCTATTAAACTCCTAAAATTGCACCAGAGAACTATAACAACACACTAACTACGATCCCGTAAATGTTGGTTTGGTATCAATCATCCAATACGATACAATGATAGAGAGTGAACTCATCAAAATTCACAAAGATAATTGATTTCTTCAGACAGGGGTCGAGAACCTTCCCCACAATGGAATAACCAAAAGAATAAGGGAGATTACCAATGTTAACCATCGTAAAACAATTGGATTTTCATAGTAGATTGTAAGTACATAACATTAAAAGCTATCACCTTCTCTATCTCATAAAAACAAGGATCGCACCGGACAATCTTCATACAGAGTATGAATTAGAAAATCAAGACAAATCTCAAAACTATAAGTTAACATGGAGTGCCAAAAGTGCAAAGGTTGGTGGCTCGTATTTAAAACCACACTATAATACAATTGTTTGGTGGATAAGAATTCATAACAAAACACTACAAGCAGATGGAAATTGCATATCTTATGTACCATTGCAATTACTATGCAACAAATAAGAGCTTAAACCTCCAACCATCACACAATCTCTAATGTGAACACACATCCATCCAAAACCCCACTCCAACTTTCAAGATGCAAGGAGAACTCGGAGCAACTAATAGCTTAAACCTTTTTCCATCACACAAACTCCAACATGGACATACATCAATCCAAACCACCGCTCCAACTTTCGAGGCCCCTTTATCAAAGCCTAACTATGGAACGACCTTTCGAAATCCCGAAAATGTGGCATCTTGTGATCGTATGGCAAAAATCTCGTATTAACAAAAGCACATCGATCTTAAACCTCCAACCCATAGGTAGATGACACAACCCACATCAACACAAGCATATCCATCTTAAATCTCCAACCATCACACAAACTACAACACATATACGCATCAATCCAAACCCTTGCTCCAACTTTCGAGGTGCTTTGGTAAAAGTAAAACCATGGAGAAATTTGCAATTTTGCAAAATCTAGCTAGCACAAATAGACTAATAGTTGCAATATGGTTGCAAGATGGTACATGTCACGTACCCAATGCTCTGATGTCCATGAACCCGGTGCCCATACACCTAACTAATATGCGGAATAATTAAAACTTATCTTTACTATCACTTTAACATAGTCATGGGTCATGCAACATCCTTTAACATTCATGCTTAAGCATAAACATCACTATAACAGTCGTTCCGCCCTTGACAGATCCCTTCCGTGACCAGAAAAATCATTTTTCTGCACTTAACATGTCCTTTTCGCACTCCACCTTCCGCATTCTCCTTTCCGCCTTCCGCTGCGGAATCAGGAATCAGAAACACAATGTGCGACATAGTCATTCAAACCACTTTCCACCTTCCACCCTTCCATCTTCAGAACTCGAGAATCAAAAACATAACCTTTGGCAGAATTATTTAGCCACATTCTGCCTTCCGGCTTCTGCCCTTCCGCCTTTGGAACTCGGAAATCGAAAAACCCGCGAAACGAACACTTTGTCCCTTGAATTTTCGCCTTCCGCTGCGAACCTCAAAAATCAGAAAAACAACTTTCAATGGAATCATTTAATGACTTTCCACCTTTTGACTTTTGCCTTCCGCTGCGGACCTCAGAAATCAGAAAACTAATTTTTTTGCCTTAACCTTTTTCCCATTTTTCGCCTTCCGCAGGCGAGTTTCGAGGTGCGGAAAATGGATTTTTGCCTTAAAATTTCTGGCTCTTTTTCCTGTTTTGCACATTCTACCTTCCGTAGGTGGATCTCGGAGTGCTGAATACCCACACACTACTCTGTTTCAACTTATTTCTTTTGCCTCCTGCCTTCCGCCTTCCAGGCAAATCCTAGGGTGTGGAAACGCTTACGTCAGATGCCTTTTGACTTCTGTAACAAGGATTCTAACCTCCATGATCATAAACAGAATGCATTGAAACACACAAGGCATATACATATGCAAATGCAGGGACATTTAATCACCAGTAACTCTACTTTAATCTTCAATAAGCATTCAACATAATCACACATTCATTCATAAGCAAATACATTGCATAAATAAGAATAACAGAGAATACTTATCTTGAAGATGAATTTGTCCTGCAACTAGCTATGTCACTGCAACATTCCACCCAACCATAGGCCAGTTGTGTTCATTAATCTCTCAACACAACTGCCACCCCCGAGCTGGGCATGACTTCCACAAGGAACTAGGGAACAATAGACTAACACACATCTAGATCACAACACACACAGTCAAGCCAACCTTCAGTTGGGTTTACCAAATTGTCCATCCAAGCCAACACACAGTTGGGTTTATTAGGCTGCAAGCAACAAGCCAAACATGTGGGTTTCATAGGCTATTCAGCTAAGCCATCTCACTGCTGGGTTTCACAGGATATTTATCCAAGCCAGCTAGTTGGGTTTCTAAGACTGCACACAGTCAAGCCAACATTACATTAAGTACCAACCAAGCCAACATATGGGTTTATCAGGCACTCAACCAAGCCATCTCACTATTGGGTTTCACAGGCCATTTAGCCAAGCCAGCTAGTTGGGTTTATCGGGATGTCGAACCAAGGATTACACACATGGCCAAAATGCACAACAAGGCACAACCAAGCCAATATCCAATTGGGTTTATCAGACTGCCCAGCCAATCCAATAAAAAATTGGGTTTATCAGGATGCTAAGGCGGTGGAAAGGTAGAATGGCTAAGTTAGTGGTTCATTCAAGATCTAGGGACACATCCACAAGATCTATCTGGCATGGCATCCACAATACCTACACACCCAACACAAGGAAGCATCCCCTTCTCTGCTCCATAGTCCCTCAGGTTATGCCTTCCTTTCCAGTGCTCTTCAGGGTGTGCATAGAGGATTTACCAACCACTCTTATATTTTCACAAGGTTCCTCTCTGCACTAAGTTTATCAAGCCCATTCCTCTTCTCTTCCACTCCTGATCCTTGCATACAGTTTATACCCAAACCAGGGTGCACATTATAGAAAACCACACAAAGACACAGCAACACAAGGCTTTTCTCTGTAACACAGGGAAATAGGGTCTCATACCACTCTTTAGTTCAGGATCACACAACAACCAGGGTTCGGCAAAGGAAAATACTTGCAGAAATGCTCTACGACTTAGGAGAGCGAACAATAACCAGAAAATGAGACTGTCGTATCGGAAATGAGTAACGTGTGAGTGAATGATCGTCAATGATCCCCCTAACACCACTAGATGGAAGAATAATACCCCAAAACGTTAAATGCGACCCACGAAAAACGACGGATTGGGAACGCATCCTTGGGTTTACTTGCCCCACAAGCAAGAATACGGGTTCTGTAGACTGCAGGCATGCTCAGTCTCAAAATATGACTGCATACCTTGCTCTGCCCAAGGCATTAACTACCTCAACCAACTTCTGGAAGAAATGAATGATTAAGGACATAGGACAAAAAGGTAGCTGGGGGTTATGGGTTCCCCCATTGACATCTGGTCTCACCCTATTGGCTCATGATTTTGACTAACTCCTCTCCCTATTCCTTGTGAAATCATGCCCCCATCTCTTTCACGTTGCAGTGCATAGCTAGTTGTGGTATTTTATTAAATTGTGTATTTACATGATGACATCAAAAAGTATTGTGCTTGAATTAGCACTATCACCATAGGTATCAACCTTAATCACCTATACACAAAACACCAAATCAATGGCAGTGCTTTGGCCTTGAGCTCCTCACCGTGATTTAAATACAATATATTCATCATGTACAATTTCAATACCATGGGGTCAAAATCGGGGTGTTGCATACCCCTCCCCCTTCATTAGCATTGTCCTCTGTGCTTTAAAAAATTTAACAAAATTGGATGTGCCAATCGCATGGCATCCTCCATCTCCCACGTAGCCTCATTCGGACCGTAGTGCTTCCACTTCACCTTTACCTGTCCAACGGCTTGATTCCAGAGCACTGTGACCTTCCTGTCGAGGATGCGCAATGGCTCGGTTTGGAACTCTCCATCGGGTTCCACCTGGATCACATCCCAATTTATCACATGGTTAGGATCATGCACATATTTCTTAAGCAAAGAAACATGAAAAACATTATGAGCTCTAGTGCTAGCAGGCAATGCANTCCCACAATATGTAGGTGACAGCTTACATAACTTCCAAGCTTCAAGGAACTCTTCCTTGGCCTCACTCTAAGATAAACATGATCCCCAACACTGAACTCTCTGTGCACTCTATGCTTATCTGCATATCTTTTCGGTCTATCTTGGGCTGCCTTCAGGTTCTGCCTGATCTTTGCAACCTCTTGCTCCATTTCCTTGAGAAATTATGGACCAAGCACAATCTTTTTCACTAGATTATCCCAAGTCATTGGTGTCCTACACCTTCTTCCATACAAGGATTCATATGGACTCATTCCCAAAGATTCTTGTTTTCGATTATTATATGCAAATTCTACCAAGTGTAAATAATCTTCCCACTTGGTTGGTTTGTCCATCACATACATGGAAAGCATGTCTTCAAGCACTTGATTCTCTCTCTCTCTCTCTCTCTCTCTCTCTCTCTCTCTCTCTCTCTCTCTCTCTCTCTCCATCAGTTTGAGGATGGCAGGCAGTGTTGAAGTTCAACTTTGTACCCAAATCTGCAAACAGACCCTTCCAAAACTTGGAAGTAAACTTTGGATCCCTATCAGAGAATATTTCCTTAGGAAATCCATGCAATTTGAAAATATCCTTCATGAATATTTTTTCAATGCCATCAGTCTTATATGTGGACTTAACCGGTATAAAATGCGATGCCTTTGTCAATTTGTCCACCACAACCATGATGGAATCATGTTGTCTCCAATTCATTGGCAATTTTGTAATAAAATCCATGGAAATAACTTCCCATTTCCATTCTGGAACTAGAAAAGGCTACAATAAACCTATTGGGTGTTGATGCTCAACCTTCACCTGCTGACATTTCATGCACTTAGAAATATACACAGCAATGTCATTTTTCATTCCTGGCCAAAAATATTGCTTTCTAGCTGTAGCAACTGTCTTTTGATATCCTGGGTGACCAGAATATGGAGCTTGATGGATTTCATCCATAACAATTCTCCTCAAGTTTGCTACATTTGGAATATAAATTATGTTCTTATAGGTAAGAAGTTCATCTTCTTCCAATTTATATCTCTCATACTTCTTTTCAATACTTTGTTGCTGCAACTTGTCCTTTATCTGCACATACATTTCATCTTCAACAGTATAATTAATAATTTGTTGTCTCAAATCTGATTGGCAAATACTAAGAGATGCCACATGCATTTCATGTACCTTCCTGCTGAGTGCATCAGCCACTTTATTTTCTTTTCCTTTTATGTGTTTGATTTCAAAATCAAACTCACATAAAAACTCCAGCCATCTAGCTTGCCTAGCATTTAGATTTGGCTGATCAAACAAGTATTTAAGACCACAATCGTCTATCCTTAGCTCAAATTTCCTGCCCATTAAGTAATGCCTCCACATATTGAGAGCATGTACTATGGCTGCAAGTTCTAAATCACGAGTAGCATAGTTCTTCTCATTATCCTTCAACTTTCTTGACTCATAGCATACCATGTGGTTGTCTTGCATAAGAACTCCTCCAAGTCCTTGATTACATGCATTAGTACACACCACAAAGTCTTTTTCTGGGTCTACAATTTTCAGAATTGGTGCACTTGTAAGAAGCTTCTTCAACTGCTGGAAGCTATCCTCACATATTGGTGTCCATTCAAACTTCATACCCTTATTTTGCAAAGAAGTGATTGAATGTGCAACTTTGGAGAATCCTTCAATGAACCTCATGTAATGTCCTGCAAGTCCCATAAAAGATCTCACATCTGTCACATTTCTTGGGGTTGGCTAATTCATAATGGCTTCAATCTTTTCAGGATCCACATATATGCCTTCATTTGAGATAATGTGACGCAAATAATGAATTCTATCTTTATAAAAGTCACATTTGCTTAACTTTGCATATAGCTTATGCTCCTGTAGCAATTGCAATGCCAATCTCAGATGTTCTTCATGCTCTTCCTCATTCTTATAATAAATAAGAATTTCATTAAGGAAAACAAGAACAAACTTGTCTAGATACCTGTTGAAAACACTATTCACGAGACACATGAATGTAGTTGGTGCATTTGTGAGACCAAATGGTACCAGTACAAACTCATAGTGACCATACCTTCTCCTAAAGGTTTCCTTATGAATATCTTCATCCCTGATTCTTACCTGATGGTAACCAGACCTCATGTCAATATTGGAAAACACCTTTGCTCCTCATTTGATAAAAAGGTCATCAATTTGAGGTAAAGGATATTTATTCTTCATATTAACCTTGTTCAGTTGTCTATAATCAATACACAACCTGAGTGTACCATATTTGTTTTTCACAAATGGAACTGGTGCTCCCCAAGGAGACACATTTGGCCTAATATACTTCTTTTCCAACAACTCTTGTAGCTGCATCTTCAGCTCTAGCAATTTTGGTGTGCTCATCCTGTAAGGTGTCTTGGACATTGGTGCTGCTTTAGGCACAAGTTCAATTGTAAAATCAATGTCCATCTTTGGAGGAAGTCCTGGAATCTCATCAGGAAAAACATCCTTGAATTCCTGCAATACATGAAATTCCTCCAACCTGGGAGTTTCATTCTCTGCGGCCTCCAAAACATGGGCTACATACATTCTGCAACCATTCCTACATAACTTCTTCAGCTGCATTGCTGAAATCTACCTGACAGAAATCACCTTTGGAATGCCTCTTACAACCCATGGGTTTCCTTCTTCATCTATGCATTCAAAAGTCTTATTATAACAGTCAAGCTTGAATCTGTGCACTTCTAACCAATCCATTCCAATGAGAATATCATAGGAACCAAGTGGCAGAACATTCAAATATGCATAAGTAACTAACCCATCCATTTCTAATGGACATTTCTCTACCACTTCACTAAAATTTCTCTTGGTTCCAGTGGCTAGTTGAACTAACCATGACTTGCTATGCTTTGACTTCTTAAAAGCACAAATATCAACAATTTTAGGAGTGTTATAACTGTGAGTAGATCCAAGGTCAAACAAAACAGAAATAGATTGCTCATCAATCTTACCTTCAACCTCAACCATAGTTGATTGATGATCTTCCTGATGGTCCTCCAGTGCTGCATAGATTCTAGGGACAGTCTTTGCTACTTGACCCACTGTTTCAGCTTCTTGGATGTTGTGAGCTCGCCTTACATACCCATTCTCAAGTGGACAATTCCTGTAGATATGGTTTTCTCCATATCTCCAGCATTGGAGTGGTTCTCTCTCCTCTTTTGGATTTCTTGACTTGTCATCCATCACTCTGGTTGGCTTAGTCACAGCTTGTGATGGTTTCTTTTGTTGATTCTAGAAGTGAGAAGGTTTGAAACCTTTCTTCCTTTGGTCAACTTTTCATTCTTTTTGTCCTTCCATGCCTTATGGGAATCAGGTCTGCTTTTGTTCTGGTCATAGCAATACTTGGCCTTCCTTATAGCCTCTTCTAGAGTCCTAGGTTCATCAAACTCAATCTTGTCTTTGTAAGACTGAGGTATCCCACTCAGAAAACACTGGACTTTCACTTTTTCATCTCTGATATACCTGACATACCTCAACAGCTCCAAGAATTTGTTTGCATATTCTTCCATGGTCAGCTACCCCAACTTCAGCTCATGAAACTCCTTAATCTTGTCATCATAGTACCTTTTAGAGAGGTACTTCTTCTTGAAATACTTCTTGAATTGATTCCACGCAATCTTCATGTTATTAATCTTCTTCACTTTCCTGAGGTGTTCCCACCATATAGATGCTCTTCCATTCAGATTGAATATGGATACCCTTGTCTTCATATTTCCATAGTAATCTTGGACTTGGAAATATTTATTCATCCCAAGAATCCAAGCTTCAGCTTCTTCACTAGTCTTTATCTCACCATTAAAGGTAGGAGGTCTTTCCTTCTTAAATTCATCATGTGAACTATTCTTGTAACACCTCTTCCTCTTATTCCTGTGAGATGAAGAGCTTGAAACCCTAGTGGATCCTTCAAAGTCAGATGATCAACTAGAATACTTCCTTCTTCTTATGGCACCACTCTTACTTCCTTCTGGATTTACTGCCAGATGCCCAGAGTTCATCCACATTTGGATGTCTATCAAACTCTACAACGTGGCTGCATTTAGTTGATTCTGCTCTTCTTGGGCTTTAATCATTCTTTCATTATCTGCTATGTAACTGTGTATCTCCACCCTTAGGCTTCTCATGGTTGCTGCAAAATCTGGCGGAGTATCTTGATATCTCCTTCCATTAGATTTTGTCTCTGAATTTCCAACTCATACGTTTTCCCCCATGATATCTACCTCCTGCCCTAGGGATCCTGTGCATCATTCATGCTGTAGGTTCTCATGGCTGAGCCACAAACCAACTTTTCCAAACTGCACTATGACTCTGTAAAACGTGTTAATAAGCACCATTGTTAGTTGCATAACAATTTCATAAATAAAGAACGAGGAGGATAAAAGGGCGCTGAGTTGCAAAATTGGAAACTAATCGCCACGATGGAGATTAAGACCAATGGATAAGGTTGATCCCCAAACAGATTAATGGTTGACAGCAATTTCACTGGGAGAACTAGCGCGAACAAATAAAATTTGTTGTGCGTGATAGGAAACGTGCGTAAATGACGTGTCCCCTCCCCATTGGATATCACGCTTGAAGATTGGAGGTATGAAAGTTACTTTATTGAGTGCAAAATATTTACGCAATCGGGTTCAACATCAATTTGAAGTCCGCTCTTTAATGAGCGATGCCTGAGACATTTGATCGGGTTAACTAAATTTAGTGGTTTTGTTAAGTAGCACTCTGTCTTGCTCCAAATTTCTCTCTGCAGCTATTTAACTTGGCCCATTTAGGCCCAATGTTATAACCATTAGCTCTGATACCACAATGTCACGTACCCAATGCTCCGATGTCCATGAACCCAGTGCCCATACACTTGACTGATATGTGGAATACTTAAAAAATTATCTTTACTATCACTTTAACACAGTCATGGGTCATGTAACATCCTTTAACATTCATGCTTAAGCATAAACATCACTATAACGGTCGTTCCACCTTTGACAAATGCCTTCTATGACAAGAAAAATCCTTTTCTGCACTGAACCTGTCCTTTTTGCACTCTGCATTCTGCATTCCACTTTCAGCCTTCCGCTGCAGAATTTGGAATTGGAAACACAATGTGCAATGGAGTCATTCAAACCACTTTCCACCTTCCACCTTCGGAACTCGGGAATCGGAAACAGAACCTTTGACGAAATTATTTAGCCACATTCTGCCTTCCACCTTCAGAGCTCAGAAATCGGAAAACCTATGAATGAACACTTTGTACCTCGACTTTACGCCTTCCGCTGCGGACCTTGAAAATCAGAAAACAATTTTTGACGTAATCGTTTAACGACTTTTCGCCTTCTGACTTACACCTTTCTGCCTTCCGTAGGCTGGTTTTGTGGTGCGGAAAATACACTTTTGCCTTAGAATTTCTGCCCCTTTTTTTGCTTCCAACTTCTGCCTTTCGCAGGCGGATTTCAGGTACGAAAACTAACATTCTTCCTTGCCCTTTTCCCCATTTTCCATATTCTTCCTTCCGCGGGCGGATCTCAGAGTGCGGAAGACCCACACTCTGTTATGTTTCAACTTATTTCTTCTGCCTCCCGCCTTCCTTAGGCGGATCCTGGAGTGCAAAAGACCCACATTCAACTCTGTTTCAACTTATTTCTTCTACCCCCCGCCTTTTGCCTTCCATAAGCGGACCTCGGGGTGTGAAAACGCTTAAGTCAGATGCCTTCTGACTTCTGTAACAAGGATTCTAGCCTCCATGATCATAAACAAAATGCATTGAAACATACAAGGCATATACAGATGCAAATGTAGGGACATTTAATCAACAGTAACTCTACTTTAATCTTCAATAAGCATTCAACATAACCACACATTCATTCATAAGCAAATACATTGCATAAATAAGAATAATAGAGAATACTTATCTTGAAGATGAAGTTGTCCTGCAACTAGCTATGTCATTGCAACGTTACACCCAACCATAGGTCAATTTTGTTCATTAATCTCTCAACACAACTTCCACCCCGAGCTGGGAATGACTTCCACAAGGAACTAGGGAACAACAGACTCACACACAGCTAGATCACAACGGACACAGTCAAACCAACCTTTAGTTGGGTTCATCAAACTGTCCAGCCAAGCCAACACACCGTTGGGTTTATCAGGCTTCAGGCAACAAGCCAAATAGATGGGTCTCATAGGCTATTCATCCAAGCCATCTCAGTGTTGGGTTTCACAGGATATTCAGCTAAGCCATCTAGTTGGGTTTCACAAACTACACATAGTCAAGCCAACATTACATTAAGGACCAACCAATCCAACAGATGGTTTTATCAGGCACTCAGCTAATCCATCTCACTACTGGGTTACACAGGCCATTAATCCAAGCTAGCTAGTTGGGTTTTCAGGCTGCCCAATAAAGGATTACACACATGACCAAAATGCACAACAAGGCACAGGCAAACCAATATCCAAAATCGTTTATCAGGCTTCCCAACCAAGCCAATATACAATTGGGTTTATCAGGCTACTAAGGCAGTGGAAAGGTAGAATGGCTAAGCTAGTGGCTCATTCAAGAGCTAGGGACACCTCCACAAGATCTATCTAGCCTGGCATCCACAATACATACACACCCAACACAAGGAACCATCCCCTTTTCTGCTCCACAGTCCCTTGGGCTATGCCTTCCCTTCCAGTGCTCTTCAGGGTGTGCATAGAGGATTCACCAGCCACTCTTATATTTTCACGAGGTTCCTCTCTGCACTAGGTTTATCAATCACATTCCTCTTCTCTTCCACTCCTAAGCCTTGCATACAATTTAGACCCAAACCAGGGTGCACACTACAACAAACTATAGGGAGACACAACAACACAGGAATTTTCTCTGTAACACAGAGAAACAAGGTCTCATACCACTCTATAGTTCAAGATCACACAACAACCAGGGTTTGACAAAGGAAAATACTTGCAGAAACGCTCTACGACTTAGGAGAGCGAACAATAACCAAAAAACGCTACCGTCGGATCGAAAATGAGCAACACGTGAGTGAATGATCATTACTAATCCCCCTACCACCACGGGATGGAAGAATAATACCCCAAAACGTTCAATGCGACCCACAAAAAATGACAGATTGGGCACACATCCCTAGGTTTACTTGCCCCACAAGCAATAATACGGGTTCTACAGACTGCAAGCCTACTCAATCATGAAATCCGACTGCCATGCCCTACACTGCCCAAGGCATTAACTACCTCAACCAACTTCTGGAAGAAATGAATGATTGAGGACAGAGGCCAAAAAGGTAGCTGAGGGTTATGGGTTCCCCCATTGACATCTGTTCTCACCCTATTGGCTCAGGAGTTTGACTAACTCCCCTCCCTATTCCTTGTGAAATCATGCCCCCATCTCTTTCACGTTGTAGTGCATAGCTAGCTGTGGTATTTTATTAAATTGTGTATTCACATGATGACATCAAAAAGTACTATGCTTGACTTAGCACTATCACCATAGGTATCAACCTTGATCACCTATACACAAAACACCAAATCAATGGTAGGGCCTTGGCCTTGAGCTCCTCGCCATGATTTAAATACAATATATACATCATGTACAATTTCAGTACCATGGGGTCAAAACCATGGTGTTAAGCAGACACACATAATAATTAATTAATTAAGTGACATGACCTATTATTCATGGTGACTAGTTAGTGTGTATTTAAACACATCGTCCCATGGCATTGTAATAATATCTCATATATTTTATAGTCTTTGCTTTTCCATTTGGTTGGTCGCTTACTCGAGGGGGTTTATCCCTTTGAGAGTGCTCGACAGGCTGGGAATAAATAAGAAGAGGGAAGCAATGTGGAAAAGCAAATCCTAACCAATTTGACTAGTTTTATATGATTACCTTATTTATTCCCACCCAACTAACAGAGTGGCAGTGGAGACTCCACCCTGTAGCAATGCCCAAGCATATAATGTATCAAGTGAGAGGTGGATAGGGAATCTCTAGAGCTGCAGGTCAAGGATAGACTCTTGTAGTAGTCCCACTAGCTCGAGACCCTCCTCTCCCCGGGGTTAAGGGTTGTGTACATTGTAGGTGTAGTGACCCCATAACACATTTTATTATTCAACAAAATTTATTATATATACTTGTTGTTTATGAATTTTGACTTGTGGTCCATTTTAAATTAATTGGGAAACACGTTTTATTCATTTCATTTGCTATCCAAGCAAGTTTTGATATATCCATGTTGGCCAAAGTTGGTTGCCCATGACAACATAACTATGGAATTTTTGCCAAACATAATTTTTCATAATTTCTCTGATCTCATGTTCTTTGATTGAAATTAGGACTCTAACCATTTTCAAAATCAAATTATGTTGAGGAAAACACAAAACGATAATGCTGCAAAATTGAAGAACATATCTAGCAATCATGAAACGAAAACTGCCACTGGATTGGTATCGTTCATCATTGCTATTCTTTCTAAATATTACAAAAAATAATGGAGTTTTAAAATGTCACTTTATAGTACCGAGAGACAGGCCACGATCTTAACAACAAGGAATTCCCATTTATACGTTGTTCAAATTGTGAATTTGATTATTTGGTTCAATTCTAAACAGGTTAAAAATATATAATATTTGTAGGGATTGCAAAAAATACTTGACATAATTACAGTTTCAAAACTTTGACAAATTTGATAACTTGGGGAGAGATACTAGTAGCAGTGTAGGGACCAGAAGTGGTCATAAAAGAGGTCACTTCAACACTCCACAAACCAAACAACAAAATAACAATTTAAATGTCTAAATTTATTCATTAAATATATACAAATTGTTTTAAAGTAGTGCAAAAAATGCCCATTAAATGAATGGGCCTACAACTGTCCAAAAAGAGGGCCTTCATGCCCAGTTTTTAATGCCTAGTAGGCCAACTATACCAAACATCATGTCAATGTCACCAGCAAAAGAGTTATGTGTGAAAGACAACTTCACACCTTAAACAATCCTAAAACGTCCAACCCAAAAAGCACCCATGTGCTATCAAATATATGCCACCTAATGACAAACAAAACATATATGCTAACCATCACACTGATCACTATTCTAGTACTCGTCCCCACCTGGAAATGCAAGCCAAATTAAGTGTTCAACCTCTCCCGCTAAATCCATCCACTTCCCAGCCTCGACGGTGCAATAAATACACATCAAGCATTAAACTCATAAAAAGCACAAGGATCCATTACACTGATCAAAGGCATGAGGATCAACCATGGGAGCCATTGGATCAAACCAAAACAAATCACAACCACACATCTAGAAAAACAAATTTCCAATCCATGCCAATTACGTCCAACATCCATCATTTAACAGTTGAAAACTATAAATCAATAGCAATCTAACTCATTTTACCATTTTGCAATTTGAAACACTTAGCAGATCAGTCCCTCACACAAGACATTTGGCTCAAGTATTTTAATTTCTTATAACCAATATTTTATAATTTTTTATATGCCATCTAAAACAACTAACCTACTTGGCTGCCCACAACATATCCCTTTAATTTTTTTCCTTCAATGGTGTTGAATATACCAATGAACCTATTCTTACCTTAGACATTTGGTTTTATTTCCAAGCTATACATGTTATAAAAGTAGCCCAACCTCCTAAATTCACAATTGTTCACTTTCTTTGTGTTTTTTGTTAAGCATAACTAGATTATGATGCCCATGGTTCAAAGGATATTGCCTATAGTTGAAATAGATTAAATCTTATTGTTGTTTCCAATCTTGGTCACACCAAAACCACAACTCAACACACTTTTCTTTTGGAGTTTAAGTAAATTTCCAAGCCAACACCATTCAACCATTCTTTCGTAAGGAGAATTTAAGGTGTACTTTATTTTTTCCTCAATAGGCTCACACTATATTCATTTAATTGTATGCAATAAAAGAAAACAGTTAACAATTTGACTTAGAGAAGCACTAAGGCAGTGAAGGGGATGAATTGTAGAGATAATGCCATCTTCTTATTATGCTAGTGTTTTCTATTACTTGGCCCTTATGAGGATACGAACTCACTTGTTTTATCACAGTTATGTCTTGTTATTTCATAGGTGGCGGCCACCATGGAAAGAGGGAATTATGTTGCTTAAAGGAGGACACAAAAGAAATTCCCTAGAGGTGCACAACTGCAACATTGTTCCTTTGATGAGGATACACAATAGAATGTTGCAGGGCAGAATGAAGATGCAAATGTGAAGACCAATGCATGCCAGAGCCTAATAGTGTTTCTCCACTTGCACTTGCAGTGCATGCAATTGGTTCAAGCAAGAAGATAGGTGCTATAAGAGGGTGCACAATAGAGTACATGATGAAGGAAATTGATGATGTCGAATACAATGGGTATTCTATAAGAACGATTGCAAAGAAGTATGGGATTGCACCTACATCGATGCATTATTGGCTAAATAGTCTAACTAAACAAAGGGCCTCTCATTGTGCTAACTGAACATGAGGAGGAAGAAATTGTCAATTGGTGTAAGCATATGGATAATATGTGCCATGGGATAGATTTGATACAACATAGGTCAAATGTTGAACATATTTGTTCAGCAAGGCCTAATCCTTTTAGAGATGGATTTCCAATGAAGTCATGGCCGACAAGGTCCAAGAAAAGACATCCAGAATTTGTCTTGCGAACCACATAAGGCCTAGATATAGATAGATCATTGAGCTTGCGACCTGCAATTGTTTCAAGGTTCTATGACACACTATCCAATTCCTATAAAAAACATTCATACAATGTAGACCATATATGGAATTGCAATGAGATCGGGTTACAAGTTGAGAGGAATTGTGGCATGCGTATAATCACAAGGAGAGGTAGCGGGAATGTACCCAAAATATTCCTAAGAGTAGGGAGTCGATAACCATTTTGTGTTGCATAAATGCAGTCAGCTCATCAATCCCTGGGTTCTATCTCTTCAAGGGAAAGAGCCGGTTGAAAAATTATATCAAGAACTGTGAGGTGGGAGCATGCATGGTTGCATATCCAAATGAATGGATGACATAATAACTGTTTTTGAATTGGTTGCGCCATTTTGATGCATCTATACCGCGTGGTGTATCATGTGAAAACAAACACTTGTTGATATTCGATGGCCATGGAAGACACATAACCTTGTAGAAAATTGAAGCATTAAATTCTATGGGAATTGTTGCTAACCTTGTCTGCACATACCACCCACTGGTTTCAGCCCCTTGATATGAGTGTGTTAACATTGTTTAAATCCTTTTTTCAGGTCCAAGAGATCTTCGTGGATGGAAAAGAACCCTGGGGTGGAGATAAAAAGGTTTGAATTAGCCGAACTTTCCAGTAATGCATTGAGAAGGGTTGTCACTCCCTCAAATATCAAGGTTGGGTTTAGGCGCACAGGAGTCTGGCCACTAGAATATGATGTCATTTTGCATGAGATGGCTTGTGGCCAAGCTTTTGAGGTACATGTAGATGATGGAGATGTTGTAGCAGAATATGTAGATGCTCTATACAACATGTTATCCCTCTCTCAAGGACATCGATGAACACGTTAGTGATACATAATATGACAATGAAGTTGGTGAATGTGTCATGGAAGTTGTTCAATCTATACATGAAACATGCATAAATTCAACAAATGAATACCATGGAGGCATTGTTGATCCTCATGTGGTCGAAGGTAGCCAAGAATTGCACAGACACGAAGATCAGTTAACATTACCAATCTAGGTGGAGCAGCTGGAATGGTTAGTGGAAGCTATGATGAACATGAACATACATATTATGACTAACACTAATGAAGAAAGCATGAAAATACCTTCATAGCCAACATTATTGACCAACGAAACTGCCCATTATTTTGTGGATGCCAGGGGTTTAGAAGAAGGTGATGTAGGCACTGGAGAACCAGATGCAACAGACAATGTAAATGATGTTAAGATTGTAATAGTTTTTATTCCAAAACAAAAGGATCTCTAAAAGAATAACAAGCACAATAGGACAAAAGAGAACACAAAGATTTATCATGGGATACCCTCCTGGGAAAACCCCAACAAAACTTCCTCTATATAGACTTAAACCAAGATCAGTGTAAGACCCAATAACAAGACTAGACTTCTTCCTCTCCTCCAAATGGACTGTCTCTTCTCTCTCTAGCGCAACTGCTTGAGTGTTCTACTTGTCAAAATGAGGTAGTTGCCTCTCCTATTTATACAGATCAATTGAGAGGCCTAATAACCCAACTGGGCCGACTTCTCCTTGCTTACAGGGATGAATTGCCTTGGAAGACTCAAAAATACATTTTAATAATACTTTAGTGGGTACTACTGACCCGACTTAAAACGGAGGCTTTACCTCAAGACTTTATATGACCAATTGAATCAATGACATCCTTAATTGGAGGAACAACATCACCAAAATGGGTAGTAACAATAATAATACAATATAATATCTTCTACAATTACATTTATTTAACACTCCCTCTTAACAAGGAAGGTATTCTACATTACAACAACACATCTGCACAACTGAATGGTGAATCTATATGTCATAGGAAGTTTTCACAATTACATCAACAACATCATCATTCATGGAACATCATCATCACAGAAATCTCTATCATCTGGTATCATCTCGAGTATCATCATCTTTGGCATCATCTCTAGCATCACCTGCATTAGCAGTATATAAGAACTAAGATAAATCACCCACAACATAATTAAATGTTGGAACATCATCATCTGCAACTAAATGCAAGAACTCGTTTGCAAGTGAATGCAAGACCACTGTCCATAAGAGAGTATTATCATCCCGGACCATCCTCGTCCTATCAGTGCTAGGACCACTCTCAAGAGAGTGTTCTTGTCCACAAAACCATCCTCAGAGA
Source organism: Pseudotsuga menziesii (assembly GCA_001517045.1). NCBI lineage: Eukaryota > Viridiplantae > Streptophyta > Pinopsida > Pinales > Pinaceae > Pseudotsuga > Pseudotsuga menziesii. Next base: position 43,677 of record LPNX010874253.1, read on the forward strand.
GGATACTGTTGTCTGCAACTAAATGCATATCTCATCCGCGACTAAATGCAGGACCACTCAACACATGAGAGTACTATCATTGTGAACCATCTTCATCCTATCAGTGCTAGGAATATTATCAAGAGAGTGATCTTGTCCACAGAAGCATCCTTGGAGAGGATACCATTGTCTGCAACTGAATGTGGATCTCATCTACAACTAAATGCAGGACCACTCAACATATGAAAGTACTATCATTGTATACCATCCTCATCATGTCAGTGTTAGGACCACTGTCAAGAGAGTGTTCTTGTCTATGACACCATCCTACAAGTGAATGTAGGATCACTCTCTAGAAGAAAGTACTATCATTGCAAACCATCCTCATCCTGTCAGTGCTAGGACCACTCTCAAGAGAGTGTTCTTGTCAACAGAACCATCCTCAAAATAGGATACTATCATCCACAAGTGAAAGTCAAATCTCATCAACATCTGCAGGTGCACTGGCCTTTTCTCCACTAGTGCATTACTGCCATCTCATCCTCAATAATAGTCTCATCATTACTCCCTCTTTCTAGGGAGGTCCTTTCGAGCTATACCAAGCTTGTCTCGAAAGTGCTTAAATGAGACAGACGCTTAGTCGACACATCAACAACTTGTTCCTCTATAGGAACATACTGGAGCTTCAAAGCTCCTCTTTGTACCATGTCTCGGATGTAATGATACTTTATCTCTATATGCTTCGACTTATCATGAAACATCGGGTTCTCTATTAACTTGATGCAACTCTGGTTGTCGCAATAGATTTCAGTTGCATCCATATTGGTATCGAATAATCCGTCCAATAGTTTGTGAAGCCACACTACTTTGCTATAGGATGAACATGTTGCAATGTACTCAGACTCGACTGTATTGAGGGAAACACTTGTTTTCTTTATGATAATCCATGAGATTACACTTGATCCCAAACTCAAACAACATCCTAAAGTGCTATTTATATCTTCAAACTTCCTGCCCAATCTGAATCGGTATAGCCACATAATTTGAACTCACTGTCAGTTGTATATCTGAGTCCACGGTCCAATGTACCTTTTAGGTACCTCATCACATGTTTTTCTGCAACTAGATGAACATGTTTGGGCTCCACCATATACTGACTCAAGCTGTTCACAACAAAACATATATATGGTCTTGTATTTATCAAATACATTAGTGAGCCAATAATCTGTCTGTATAATGTGACATCTACTCTTTCTGAAGAATCATCGTTCAGTAGCTTTAGGTTTGTCACCATATGAGTGTTAATTGCTTTGCAATCTAACATCCCGAATCTCTTCAAAATATCTATTGTGTACTTTCCTTGTTTCAAGAAAATTTCATTAGGAAACTGCCATACTTCAAGACCTAGGAAATAGTGCATTGAGCCAAGGTATTTCATCTCAAATTATGTCGCAAGTTTCTTCTTGCATTCACTGATGAGCATCTCCTTTCCTGTCAAGAATAAATCATCTACATACAATAGTACTATCATAATTCCATCATCTTCAACCTTATAACAAAGGTTGGAATCAACTTTACTCTTGGTAAAGCCCAAATTCATTAGAAACCCATCAATACTTCCATACCATTCTTTGGGTGCTTGTTTTAACCCATATAGAGCTTTCTTTAATCTTCATACATGTGATTCCTTATCGTGTGTTTCAAATCCTGGTGGTTGTTCAATATATAGTTATTCTTCTATGATTCCATTTAGGAAGGTTGTTTTACATCCGTTTGATGTAGGTTCCATTTCATCTTGGCTGCCAAGGAAAGGACAGTTCTTGGTGCAAAAGTTTCTTCATAATCAATTCCTTCCTTCCGTGAAAAACCTCGTGCGACAAATCTTGCTTTAAACTTTTCAATATTTCCATTTGTTGAATGCTTTGTCTTGAAAATATATTTTGAAGAAACTACTGACTTGTCCTTTGGTCTTGGCACCACATCCCAAATATCATTCTTTATTATTGACTAGTATTCTTTGATCATGGCCTGCATCCATTCCTTCTTCTTCGAGGATTCTTCAAAACATGTGGGTTCTTCATCAACAAAATTGCTCATTAGTTCCACATAGTTTGAATGGATTCTTTGTCTGCTGCTTCCTTTTGGTGCACCATATCTTCTTCTTCCTTGATTACATCACGAGCCCAAATTGGTCTTCTTTTTGCTGAGATCATCTTCTGGGATGTTTCAATAAGTCCTTGAGGTTCTACAAGGTCATGATCTTCTTCTATAGGAGCTTCTTCAATGTCTCTAACTGGTGGTCTGATAACTTCTTTGGCTCTAGGAGCCTTCTTCTCTTCTTCATGATCCTCATCTACAAGGATCTTTCTGGATTTGGTGAAGGTTGCATCTTCATCAAATGTAACATCTCTATTGATCTCGATCTGGAGGAATCCTAGAATATAGATTCTATAATATTTTGATTGTTCATTGTATCCAACAAATATTCCCTTCTTTCCTGAAGGGTCCAACATTGATCTTTTATCTTTTGGAACATGTAGGTATACAGGACAACCAAATATCGTTAGGTGGCTTACTACGGGTTTTTCATTAGTGAACATTTCTTCTGGGATTTTGTTTCCAAGAGCACCTTCAGATATTATATTCTGGACATAGACTGCAGTTCTTTCTACTTCTTCCCATATATGCATAGGAAGATCTTGATCATGGATCATTGCTCTGACTACTTCCATGATGGATCTATTCTTTCTTTCAGCTACTCCATTTTCTTGTGGATTATAGGGTGTGGTAATATCCCTCTTAATCCCAACTTCTCTGCAAAAGTCATTGAATTGAGTTCTCCTCCATTATCTGATCTTAATATCTTGATCTTCTTTTTAGATAGATTCTCCACAAGAACCTTAAATTCCTCGAATTTTCCAAATACTTAATCTTTGCCTTTTAAGAAGTATATCCAAGTCTTACTAGAGTAATCATCAATAAAGGAGACATAATATACATACTCGCTTAAGGAAGTGGCCGACATCGATCGCACACATCTGAGTGTAAAATGTCCAAGATCCCCTTTGCTTTGTTGCTACTACCTGGAAATGGAACATATAAGACTTATTTTATCTTCATGGGCTTTCTAGTTCTTAATTTGTAAGAGGCTTCTCCCATTCCTTTGATGGGGTACTGATAGTCATCTCCAAGTTGTACCTTGTGAGAATAGTCTTTTTGGGTAAGACAAGAGAGTGAATCCTTATGTCATGTCATATGTTTGGAAGCACCACTGTCTATAATTCAAGTGTCACTTCCATCAGTGATTTCTCCTGTGAGGGATGAAATTAAGACATACTCTTCACTAGAGTCTTCATTCTCTTTGATCCTTTCCTTGTATGATTCATTTTCTTCCGTTGCATGGGCATGGTACTTCTGGTTCTTCTTCGTAAACTGAACTTTCTTAAGAGGACAGTATCTAGCAATGTGTCCCATTTTATGACATGAGTAACATTCAAAAGATGTGTGATCCCTTCTAGATTTCTTCTTGGAGTAAGGAGATATTATGGGAGATGAAACTTGACTCTTCCTTTTGAATCTTCCATTCTTGGTGTGTGTAGCTAGAGCCTAATATTCATTGTAATTTATATTCTCTTCTTTGTTGATTATCTCGCGTTATTCTTGTACACATTCTTCCCATAGTTTGTTGAATTTGGTTAGCTTTCTTCTAGCACATATTCCACTAATGAAGGAATCCCATTCTCTAGGGAGACCATTCAGAGTGGTCATCACTAATTCTTATTCTTCAACCATATCACCAATGGCTTCTAATTTTTCTTTGATCTGAGATACTCTAGAGAAATATGATTGAATGGTTTCTGTCTTATGTATCTTCACACCCTTGAGTTGGTTTCTCAAGGTCATTCTTCTGTTGATGTTCTTACCTTCAAATATATTAGTTAGTGCATCAAACATTTCTTTAGGAGTATTCTTTGAAGATACTTGGGACATCAATTGGTCCTTGATAGAGTTAGTTATGATCATTTTTACTTTGATCATATCCTTTTTGTTTTTGGCCTTTGCCTCTTCTCCTTCTGGTTCCTTGACATCTTCCTTGACAAATCCATCTAGGTCATGTTCTCCAAGGATGAGCATGATTATGTACTTCCATGCTCTGAAGTTCTTTGCTCCCTCAATATTTTCATCAAGCTTGGTATTGTTTGTCATCTTTAAAGAAAGAGAACCTCAAATGGAAATATAGGAGATAATACTTACCAGTTTGAGGACTGTTTTTGGAACCACAACATGACCTAGGGTTTGGCTAGGAAACCCTAATTTTCCAACTATGATCACATGTAGATATGAGAGGAGGAAAATATGTGCCTCCCCAAGGCGAGCGAGATTGTATCTTGCTTTTCTGGAGTCTGAGGATAGAACTTTGAAAAAACAAATGCCCTAGTTTCTCCCGGCAGTAGTGATAGGTCAAAAAGTGAAAATCCTCAGAATGAAAAACTGCTTCGACAGAAAGATGCGCCATTCTATGGCAAGTTGAATTGACCTTCTTTTCTAGTTCATTGATGGAGGGAGGTATCTAGAATTGTAAACCCTAACTTGTCAAATTACCAGATGAGTTGTTGAACAATGTCTTCTTTGAGGTTAGCTTTGATACCAGGTTAATATTTTAGTAGTTGTTACACCAAAACAAAAGGATCTCTTGAAGAATAACAAGCACAATAGAATAAAAGAGAAAACAAATATTTATCCCGGGAAACCCTTGTGGGGAAAATCCCAGCAAAGCATCCTCTATATAGACTTCAACAAGAACATTGTAAGACCCAATAACAAGACTAGGCTGCTTCCTCTCCTCTAGATGGATTGTCTCTTCTCTATCTATCCCAACTGCTTGAGTGTTCTACTTGTCCAAATGAGGGATGCACCTCTCCTATTTATACAGATCAGTTGAGAGGTCTAATAACCCAACTGGGTCGAATTCTCCTTGCTACCAAGGGACTTGCCTCATAAGACTCAAAAATACATTTTAGTAATACTTTAGTGGGTACTACTGACCCGACTTACAACAGAGGCTTTACCTCAAGACTTTACATGATCAATTACATCAAGGACATCCCTAATCAGAGGAACAACATCTCTAAAAGGGGTAATACCAATAATAATACAAAATAGAATATCTTCCGCAGTTACATTTCTTTAATAGATGAAACAAAACTCCCAAATGATAATTCTACCCCACCCAATGGTTCAACACTCAAGACATTCCTAAGGTTTCCAGTGGAGAGAGTGCTAAAAAAAGTAATGAGAGGACCATTAGATGTTCTTGGCTTGAGCAAGAGTTCACAATAACTCACATCAGATGAATACATAAAACTATTGGGTGAGGCAAAACAAAATAAAAAGGAGATGTAATAATAGAGAGAACGAAAGAAACAATTTGGAAATGAGAGGAAGGCTGCAAATATTGTTCAGTTCGAGTTGCAAAATATTGCAATGCTTCAAACAGAGAAAGAGATGCAAGAAAAAGTGCATAATAAACAATTGGCCAAGCATGAAAAAGCACTATGGAAGGCACACAAGGATCATCTTATGATGGAGAATCAAACAATGTCCAACTCAATCAATCACATTCTGGATAATATACATTCATTACAAGACCTTATAAGTATACAGATCCCCCAATATCTATTGACTACTCCTTCCCCCCAATTCCTTGACAACAGTGAGAGGCCCAATCCTACATATGCTTTCCCCACTCCCCCAGTTAATATAGGGAGGATGGGGTCAAGTCAAAAAATTGGATTTTCAATCCCTCAATGGTTGCAAGGACCAAACTAACCTCAGGAAAATGCAAGAATATCATCCCTTTTGACTCATGCAAGTGAAAGCTACCCAACCTATCGAAATGCAAGCATGCCAACATACTTGGCCAATGCAAATGCGGGGAACCCATCAACTCTGGTAAATCAAAACAACCTGCCTACAAAGAAGTGAATCCAAGTGGATTTTCTTAACTAGGCAATGTTCGTTTAATCTGGAACGTGTTGTTGTAATCAGAACCAGGCCATAAGGGCTTTAGCACCTACATAACCCATAAACTACATAACCCAACTGACCAGGTTGTATAGAGGTCAAGCCTTATTTCTTTTGCGGCTTATATGTAGGTATTTTTTTTGTTATCTAAGAGGCAAATATGAAACTGAACTTGTTTTCAATTCTGGATTCAAATTTTCCAATGGATTATACAGTTATTAACTTGTTATCAAGTTTACAACTATAGATACAAATTACAATTTAAATTTTCTATTGAAGTCCTAAGTAGTATATTAGAGCAACGAAAGAGGCATAACACATGCACCAAAACAAACACCATACCAACCACAACCACAAATACAACTACCACTACAACTACATTTCATAATTCAAAACAATAACATTGAAATTACCATTCGACCGATTTACATATTTCATTGCAATTACCAAATTGCATAGAAGAATTGAACACATTACAATACCATTTGTTTGTCAATTACCAAAACCATGGAATATAAAAGAATTCATTACATGAAACATTACAAATTACAAATACCCTATTACCTAATTCATTACAATAACCATTCCAACTTACATATGCCAACAAACCAATATTCATCACAAATCCATTACCTTTACATTTTCCAAAATGAGTAACATGACAGAGTTCATTAGAAAACCCATTGCATTTTACATTTACCAACAAACATAATTAATCACAAACCCACTCCCTCTACATTTTCCAAATCGAGCAACCCAACAAAGCTTCTCACAAAAACCATTGCAATTTATAGGTACAAATTGTAATTACCAAAACCATTACAAATTGCAATTACAATTTCAATTAACAAAACCATTACAAATTACAATTACCAAAAAATAGAGGTAATTTAGAGGTTATGCATAGCAACACACCGAATTTGGGACAAACAGACCTATCTTCCACAACGAAGGTCAAACCATGTAAACCTGCATCTGAATAACGAAGGTCAAACCGTATAAACATACATCCCTTTGAAGGACTTATGCCCTTGTGCCTACGAACAAAGCATGAATGCCCACAAACAAATCATAAATATTAGCATGCAAGCCAATAGACAAGCAAATCCCAAATATTCACATGCATGCTAACAAATCCATCAACCGGGGTTTACGCTAGGGTTTTGGCAGGAAGAGTCGCATAATGTTGTATATGGTCGGGCCCTAAAGATGGTGTTCAAATTCACACAGACCCTATCAGCAAAATAGATAAGGTCACTACCAAAAATGGAGGTTAACCCTTGCATAGCACACCCAGGCACAAATGTGGTGTTTGAATTCCAAACTACAAGCTAATTAGTTACAACAATACACGAAGCCACATCCATAACACAACCAATACCACAACAAAACTACAAGATACTATAATCAATTCAAACAACAAACCCTAGAAATACCTTGAGAATCTAAAATACAAACAGTTTACAAGCACGACAAGGGTGAAACATACAAATTTCCAACAATATTTGATTTGTTTAAGAACATGGATAGCAAGCGACTCGACATTCATCATAAGAGTACATAAAGATCCAACCAATAGTGGAAGTGTTGATAAACACAAGGTCATCAAATGGTAGGGTTTGATGCCTACCAGTAAAAGGAAGAACAATTGTACCATACAAGCCACCTGCTCCACCATGCATTGAACATCCAAGCACCACGACCGAGCTCCGCAACCAAGCCCCACCTGCAAAAAAAGGTGAAATTGGTAGTAAATCAGCTGGGTAAATTGAAACCACATAGTTGAAAACTGAACAATGGTGCCTCTCACTTGGTTGAGATCCTATGCAATGCCAGCAACATGTATAGCATGAACAACAACGACCAGTAACGAATACAAACTCCAAGCAACCACCCACAGGAACTGCCCCAAATCGGGCGTCGAACAAGTTGGCTAACTCCACGCACTAGGTAAACGACATTCAAGATTAACGATGAACAAGCATTCACGACCAGGCGGAAGAGTGAGCAGACTAAGCCACACCACAACCTCGGGGGGCATGGGGAAAGGATCACCCATCAGGCCCAACCAAAATAACACTACAAGGAACACACTCAATAAACCCTAGCATAAACCTTATCTATGATGGTCAAAACATGTTTATATAATAGGCCCACCGCATGCACGTGGCGGCTATCTAGCTAATGGGTGTTGTACGCGTGGTTGTCATACTTGTGGCTCCACGATGGCTACGGGGAGAGTGCACCACTAATAGTTTCCCTCCCCTACATATTGACCAAAAACTCTAGAAAAGACTATTGTTTTAGCCCTACACCTTCTAAGTTATTTGGAAGTGAGGTTGAGATTGGGTTCACTAATCCATCATTGGCATGACTGTGAGATGTGGATAAGAGGATTCAAACTTCATATTAGTAAAATAAATTTTGAATCATTAAAATAGTAGCTTTTATTAGAAGTTAAACATAAGTTCTCTTGAGTGGGCCTAACGGTTAAGACCATGTGTTATTTCCAAGAAAATCACAAATTCAATTCCAACAAGAATAAGGCTACACATATCGAGTAGTCATTTGATTAATCGTTGCCCTTATTGGACCCATCGTTTGACTCTTGAGATGTTACATTAAGGCGACCGTATATCTTAAAAACACATTTAAGTAAGAAAAATATTTTTATTAAGTAAAATTTAAAAAATAAACTAATAAAAGTAAAATTTAAAAAATAAACTAACTTTATGAAAAATAGGTGACCGTATATCATAAAAGCACATTTAAGTAAGAAAAATATTATTATTAAGTAAAATTTAAAAAATAAACTCACTTTATGAAAAATAGGTGACCATTTAGAGTGTGTCTTAAAAGCACATTTAAGTAAGAAATGTATTATTATCAAGTACAAAAACAAATAAGCTAACTTTATGAAAAATATTTAGGTGACCTTTTACCGTTTGTCTTAAAAACACATTTAAGTGAGAAAGGTATTATTATTAAGTGAAAAAATGAAAAAAAAACTAACTTTTTTTTTAGAGGAAAAAATACCAGTCTTTGTTATTCATAAGAATCAAAAGACATCATTTACATATACCATCTTTCCTGGCAGAGAGTAAAATAAGAAACCATATCAGAACATAGACATAAAATGAAACGAGTCTGCAAACAGCCATCCAGAAGAATGAATAAAAAGTCTGATCATAGCTGACTTTTCTCATCATCCATGATAAATCAGGTCAGAATATGCTGAGTAAGATCGGAGGTGATCAACAAACAGACATTCCTGAGCAAAACTTGTTGGCTAAAAAGTCTCATACAAGACAGACATAGAAGAACATATCAAATGCTGAAAGCCAAAAGCTGAAAAACAAAGAGACTCGGCAAAACTAAAACAACACAAATTGGCCATGATCTATGACCATTCCATCCAAAGATTCAAAGAAGGTTCCATATCCCATATCCAACTTCAGAGCATGTTTGGAGAGGCCGTCTGCCAGCGAGTTATGCTCACGGAATATATGTTTGAAAATCACCGGAGGGACATGTTGTAGCATATTTATTATATCATCACACCAATACATCAGAGAAGGAACATTAAGCGCAGTAAGTCTGTTGAGCCAGGAGATAATAACCATAGAGTCACCAAAAATCAAGTGAATGGGTAGACCCATTATCAAACTCACTCTTAGAACAGCCCAGAGTGCCAATAATTCCGCTCTTGTGTTTGTGCTACAACCACAACCCATAGAGAAACTAAAAAAATGGACATCATTTAGATAGATCACAAAACCTGAACCTCTTATATTCTCTGCAGCAGCCCCATCAAAGAATCCACAAGGAAAGACCTTCAGAGGGCTTGGACCGATGTTCCGGAGTTTATGAATTTTCTGTGGAGCAGGATATAAATTTAAAAAGCTCTCGACCCTGGAAATAAGAGCATTAACAGCAGGCTTCCTGTTTTCAAAAAGACATTTATGTCGGAGAATCCAGATACACCAGAAAGTAAAAAGGGGCAAATGTCTAAATTGAGCTGAGAACGCAATAGTGCTGAACCAGTGAGCCAGAAAAGATGAGACAGAATTGAAGATGGGAATAGAGAACCCAAACCGAGCCACAAAGTGGGAGAGTATACTCACTGAAAAAGGGCAAGCCAAAAAGAGATGCTGGATATCCTCAAAATTCCTCTCACGCAGAACACAACGACTCGGTCCCTGGAACCCACGAATTTGAAGTTGATCCCATGTTAGAATCTGACCTCTGTCCAAAAGCGAGATGAAACAAGCTATTTTCAAAGGAATATTTTGAGTCCAAAGAATATCAAGTACAAGGTCATGATCCTTTGAACAACGAACAGATGAAATACATTCATAGCCCCTTGCTGCATTTAAAGGGCCCACATAATTGTTATGTGACCAGAGAAGAGAGTCACGGTGATCAGAAAGACAAATTCTGCCATATTCCAGCCCCCTAATATAATTTTCCCAATGAGTTTTCCATTCACCATGAAGATCAAGCTCGTCTGCCAAGAACCAGTAACCCAAAGCAAAAGATGTTTGGTTCCTAGCTTGGGCTAAGGTACAAATCCCATAGTCTTCCAGATAGTCTCTTAAGTCGCATGGGAGAATAAAAGAGGTGCCCATACCAACTACGGGATCCACACCCAGACGAATAGCTGAGCCATTTCCAACTTGCCAAAGAAGCCCTTTACCAATCTAAGGCAAGGTTAAGAGGAAACCTCCAAATAACCGAAGCGTTCTGCAGCAAGAAACTTTTCTCTCTAAATCAAGAGTGCAGAGGCAAATTTTTCATATATTTAACAGAGAGGAGTTGATGCCAGATGCCATTGCTATTAAGAGCAATCCAGAAACTTTTCAATCTCAATGAGAGACTGAAACTAGGAAGATGCTTTATTCCCCAGCCACCTAAAGAAGTAGGTTGCGCAAGTAGATGCCAGTCTACGAGGTGAAACTTCTTAAGCTTCGAAGTGGAGCCCCATAAAAATGAAAGTATCAATTGTCTGAGCTTATCTAAGATTGAAGAAGGATTCGGAACAAGAGCCATCCAAATGACAGGAAAACTCGAAAGAACAGATCTGATGAGAACTAGACGACCACCGATAGACAAGAGCCGTTTAGTCCAATGTGAAATATGCTTCTCATATTTAGATATAATCCAATGCCAATCCTTGACCAGGTAACCCGAAGGCTTAAGAAAGTATCCTAGATAGTTAAAACCTTGATTAAGATGTTCAAATATGTATGGAAGGAGGCCAGTGATTCTACAAAGAAGGGCAGTGTCCAGGTCATTATGGAGAAAGCAGGATTTATCCATATTAATACGCATACTAGAGGCCTCACAAAAAGTGTCAAGAATAACTTTGAAAGCCATCCACTCCTCAAATGAACCCAGACTGAATAAAATCACATCATCTATGAATAGTAAATGTGTGAGGAAAAGTTGAGACGAAATCTTGATCCCTTTAATTCTACCATTCCTTTTGGCATCTTCAATCAGGAGACTAAGACCTTCGATAACCAGGATGAACAATAGGGGAGACAGTGGACAGCCCTGCCTGATTCCACGCGAGGCCAGAAAGGAGGTAGTAGGAGATCCATTTACAAGGACAACAAAATTAGCAGAAGAAATACATCCCAAGATCCAATTCACCCCCACAAGAGGAACCACGATTTGGATAAGTAAAAGACGGATGAAGGTCCAATTGACTCTGTCAAAAGCCTTTGTCAAGTCCAACTTGAGGATGAAAGCACATCTCTTTTTTGTTTTGACTGAATGAAAGACTTCCTGCGTGATGGCTACGGGCTCGAGGATCTAACGGTTCTTCAGAAAGTCGAATTGCTGAGGAGAGATGGAAGTATCTAAGAAAGGTTTGAGTCTCAGGGCCGCAACCTTTGAGATCAGCTTATAGCACAAATTGCAGAGTGAAATGGGGCGAAAGTCAGCAAAGGAGACAGGATGTTCAACTTTTGGAATTAGAGATATAAAGGTGGAGTTAATGGAAGGAGCCACACTACCCGTGATCCTCGAAGAATTGACCATATTGACTAGAAGAGGTCCCAGAAGATAAAAACAAGTCAGGTAGAACTCGATAGGCCAACCATCTGGGCCCGACGCCTTATCTCTTTTGAAAGTTTTAAGGGCCATCTCTACTTCCGAAAGAGTGGTAGATCTAGTGAAGGCCTCTTTCTCCTCCGAACTGATGTAGGAAGGAAAAAGACGGATAACCTTGAGCTGGGCAACAAGGTTTGTCAAATGATCATCATCAAAGATATTTTTAAAGTAACGAATCCCTAGAGATTTGATACTCTGTTCATCCGTGACCCAGGAACCCACATCATCTTGCAAACTCCAAATGGCATTATGGTTTTTCCGAGCCGATGCCACCACATGGAAATATTTAGTATTGGCATCCCCATTTAGAGCCCATGTAACCCTACTTTGTAATCTTGCAGAGTACAGCTCATGATCCAACAATTTTTGAAGATTAGCTTTGAGAGAATTCAATTTGTACTGTTGTCCATCATTTAAAATAGCAGATTGTGAAGAATGCAGAAGAGTGTTGATTTCTTCTTCCAAGAAAACAGATTTGTCCTTCAGCTTTTGAGATTCAACTTTAGTCCAAGACTTAACTTTTCCTTTAAGAAGACGAAGTTTGTAGGGGAGGTTATTCATCGCATCCTTCGAGTCATTCGAACGGATAAGTGGCCAAAAAACTAACTTTATGAAAAATAGGTGACCTTTTACCGTATGTCTTATGAAAACTAGGTGACTTTTTAGAGTATGTCTTAAAAACACATTTAAGTAAGAAAGCTTTTTTCTTCTTCTTCTTCTTTTAAGTAAGAATGATATTTTTTATTACTTAAAATTGAAAAAATTGTTACATATTTAAGTCTGTCCAAAATATGGAGTCAAACTATAGACATAAGACTAAAAAATTATAATATGAAGGAGTCAAACTATAGACATAAGACCAAAAAAGTATAATATGAAGTAGTGTCCAATCTCATAATCTGGACAGGGTTTCAACTGCCCATTCATTATGTATCAACAACTTATCTAGCTTAAAAACATAGAGGGAAAAAATGGTCCTGCAATGAGTCATTAACAAGCAAAACAGGGATAGTTAGAGAGATAAGTTAATCTTTCCTTGTAGACTCAACCTATTCATCATTTGCTCTACTGGTGCCCTTCTCCTTAGATTCGTGGTCTCGATTCTTGGCTCCCTGGGAACGCTAGAAGGGTGGCTCTGAAATGCGAATAACATCCATCATGTGAGCAAGATTGCGGTCAGTGTGTTCCTTGAACATGTTGACTATAAATTTTACCATATCACCAAAACTTTCTCTTAGCCTCATGGCTCTGGAGAGTATGAATTTCAGCCTCCAATAGTGAAATAACTACATCAAGACCGAGCCAGAGACTAAATTCCCCAAACAATTCATTTTCCATGGCATCAATGGCCTCGCGGATGTGAACCAAGGTCTCCTCGTAGAAGAGGGCTTCCCAATCAATGTTTCCATTTGCTTTCCCTTGTGAAGTCATGGTAAAAGACTTGAAGAAAAATGGCCTCATAATGTTAAACCGTTGAGAGTATAAATACCAAAGAAGGGTGTTCACATGGGAGGAGAAATACCAGGGCAGACTAGGCTGACTAGCGTTTGTAGGCAGAGCAGACCAAAGAACCTTGCTTTTGAACTGCTGCAAGGGGATGCGGTCACTAATATCAAAGATCATCCTGTTATACTACTTCACGTGTGCATGAAAATCCTTTGAGTACCAGGTCCATGTAAACTACAGCATGGTTGAGTAGTTGTGAAAGGCCTTCAAGAACTAAAGCCATGTGATATGTGGCATGGTGAAGTGATTCCTCATTTCCTTGGCAGATCGGAGATTAGAACACATGCGCGAGGCGCCCATCATTGCAGGCGTGAAGGACATTTTATGCATGGGGGGTTGTGGGGGAAGGGTTGCCACTTGCCCTGGCACGTGCCCTGTCCCCCTCACACCATCAATCTTCCCTACGATGATCACCCGTATCCAGGAAGTAAGAAAGATATTATTAGTAAGTAAAAAGAATAAAAAATAAAATAAAATCAAAAGTAAAAAAGGTTTAAAGTTATAGATACGAAGTTAAAAAGGATTAATTAAATATAACTATTTAAGTAAGTGATTGGTTAAGGAATCCTTGAGATGTAGAGCAGTTGGTGGCAGGGTATGGTTAAGACGCCCCCTAAGCGGGAAGGTCGCTGGTTCTTATCCCACGGATACCAAAAAATCCAACCATGTTAAGGGTTGGTGCAGTCCAGGCCGGGTGCAATCCCAGGGTGATTTTGGCGACTTAGATGCCCCTGGTTCGTGGTAACTTAGCCAATGGCAAACCTGCTAGTCAAGGGGGTTCCACCACTTTGCCAAAAAAAATAAAAGTGATTGGTTAAGGAAGTTAAAAGGCATATAGTAATGGATTTTAATAATAAAAAAGAAAGCTTTATTTAGGAAGGCATTGAAAAATCAAAAGTAAAAAATGTTTAAAGTTATAGTTACAAAGTTAAAAAGGATTAATTAAATAGAACCATTTAAGTAAGTGATTGTTTAAGGAAGTTAAAAGGCATCTAATAATGGATTTTAATAATAAAAAGAAAGGTTTATTTAGGAAGGAATTGTAAAATCTTTGTGTGACGTTATTGTAGTGAGAGGAGCAAAGTGCTTTACATTCTAGTATTGGGGAGATGTTGTCATATAAGGTAAGGTAAGGTAACGTTACATTACGAAAAATTTAAAAAAATTCATGTCGACTCATAAAATAAAAAATATGAAAAATAATTAAAAAAATCTGTGTCAGCCTATCAAATAAAAAATTCGAATAATTAGATCTATCAAGAAAGAGAGGCATCAAATTTCTTGAGTTTAAGATTAAAAAAAATTACAACTCAAGAAATTGGATCCTTCTCAGTGGTTGATAGATCCAGGTTTAAGATGGATCTATGCTAGTTAAAAATCAAATGGACTATTTAAAGAAAAGTTGTTAACGTCTCTATTTTTCGAGAGATAAGATGAATTACAACAATGTTGACGTGACCAATCAATTATTGATTTCTAAGATGAGCATAAAGGAAACATTACAATTTAGCAACGAAAAAAAATACAAAGTAAATGATTTAGTATTGAAAGTTAATGATCATACCTTCATATTCAAATTCAATGCAACGTCCATGAGACATTGATATAATTCTAAGTTCATCTTTGTGCAAACACTTGGTACATTTATTTAAACATCAAATTTTTTTTTGACATTCTTCTATAAGAAGGAGAAAATAATATTACAAGACATTACAATGGATCCATGCTCAAAAGTGCTCTCATCAAAAGACATGAAGGGCGTATAAAAAATGATTAGTAGCTTTAAGATAGCCAAAAGTTAATAAAAAAGTTGTAGGATCAACAAAAAATATGTGACAAGGTTATCATTGAAAAAGATGAGGAAACTTCTAGCCTAGTAAATTATAATTAGAAACTACTTCCAAAAATTAAGAAGTCCAAGAATAAGAAGCAATGTATTCATAAGTTAGATGAAAAAGACGAGGAAATTTCTCACATGATAGATATTAGTAAAAAACTATTTCCAAAAATCATGAAGACCAAGGATAAGAAGCAGTGTATTCAAAAGTTAGAATAAGATAAACAAGATCTTGAGAAGGAATTCAATAAAAAGTTGGTAGAAAAATGTGAAGAAACTTCCAACGCAAGGAACCTTAATTAGAGGTTGCTTGAGCAGATTAAAATTTAAAAGAGGAGCAATTAGAAAACCAATAAAGTACCAAAAGCATAAAGAGAGGAAGGTTTTGAAAACATGATACTAGATAAAAGGATACCTTAAATCACCATCCTAATTATACTGGTCAACAACAAATTAGTCGAAGTTAGAATCAATATGCAAAGTTAAGTAGAGATCCTACTATATTGACGAGAAGCTCAAGTATGGAGTTTTATTGTCCTCCAAATCATAGAAGCTGTTGCTACACAAACCTGCAGAAGATCGAATTAGCATGGTTTGACCCTTCACAATTCGACAACCATATTCGATGTTTAGAAGGTCATATCACCTCAGATCCTCAATAATGACAAACTTAATAATGAAGAATCCTAAGAAAGTGTTACAAGCCAAAACAAAGACATAAATTTTGTATGCTTTGAAGACCCAGAGTTTTTAAAGGGAAAGGCAATGTAATAAACAAATATATATATATATATATATAAGCACCAATTATATGATTAATTAATGAAGTGACATGACCTATATCCTCCCCATGGCAAGTGTGTGGATGTCTTGGATGACGAACAATATTTCACAAGCCATTCGATATTTAATGCGACCGTCATCGCAGTGTGGGCCATTGGATGTCAACGGCCTCACACTGCCGCGATGGCCACATTAAATATCTTATGGCCTGTGAAATATTTTCCGCCGTCTTGGACACATAACGAAATGATGACACCCTTCCGTGGCAATGGTGGTGTTGCAGGCATGAAAGCATGTGGCAAGCGACAAAGTATTTGGATCCTCATCCTGTTGTTTGTCATTATGAGGTTAACTTCTTTTCAGTACACGGTTATGAAGGTTGGTCTAGGATCGGGAGGATTGATATAAGCTCCTGCATGTGACCTCTTCTGGTTGATCATTACAGTGACGATTCCATCTCCATGGGTGACGTCCATATGATGTTAGCCTCAAGCAAAATTTGCCTTTGTAGGTGCCTCCATAATCATGGTCGAGAAAGTTTCTCTGCTCCCACTTTGTTGGAGTATAGGTGGAATACTCAGAATTGTTTTTGGTTTTTGGTGGTTTGTGGTATGCGTCTCTCAAGTGGGATTTCCTGAGCTTTTATGCGAGTCATGGCGCGTATGAATGTTACACCAAGGAAGACCAAATATATCCCAAGGCGATCTCATATGCCTATGGTGCATAGAGATATGGAAAGGGCGAAGGGTTTCTTTGAAGAGCAGGTGGCGCAAAGGGCAAGAGAGCGCACTGCCTGGATGGAACAATGCCTGCTTAAGCGAGGAGGTCGTCCGACTTCAGAAATATTGATGGAGGGGTTTGGAAGAATGGTGGAAAATGTTGGCTCCACCAAGACCAAAGAGACCAAGTACACTCAGACATTGGGCATGCTATGGAGCACGGAGGCCCTATTCAGCATGGCATTGGAAGATAGTGCAATGGGGGGGTTGCAGAATGATGGAGATAGGGACTCTCTGGTAGCTCACGTAGCAGGTATAGAGGAGTGAATGAGGCAGATTTTCTATAACCAAGTGATTGCAGATGTAAAGCTCGAGGCTTTGGAAAATGAATTGATAGGGAAAATTTTCAGCATGGTGGTTCCTAGTTGCTCGCAGGTCCTGTAGGAGGTGCACTGTAGCAAGCCTGACTCCCGCTAACATGTTCCGAAGTCGATTGGCAATCCTGAGTTACAAACTGTCTGCATTGACCCTCCAAGTGATGGCCTTTTGGCCTCCTCTTCCAGGAATAATTTTGAACTTGCTTTTCCTAGTTTTAATTTTTGGTTTGTTGCTGAGCTAGATAGTAATATTTTGTTAGCTTGGTCATAACCCCCAACCTGTGGGGCGGGGGGTTTGGATTTCATTTTATTAGTCTTAAAGTGATAGATATCATAGAACTTTGTCAAGATCATTATGAGGGTAGGAGTAATAATGACATTTGGCGTCATGGAGCCATCGGGTTGGAATTGAACAATTATGCATTTTTTTCCAAGTTTAATATAAAATAGAATCTTACAAATAAAATACATGGCCTATTATCCATGGTGATCAAGAAATGTGTATTTAGGCACACTATCCATGGCATTGTAATAATATCTCATATCTCTGATTTCTTACACTATTTATTATATATACTTGTCCGTTATGGACTTTGACCTGTTGTCATTCTAATTAAATTGGATATTAAGTAATTGAGCTATGTTCATAATTGGGAAACAAATTATATTCATTTCACTTTCACTTGGCTGTGAATCTATCACTTAGGCTTGTAAGACACAACAAGCTCTTGCTTTCTTCAACATAAGTGGAGGACCAAGCTACATTTAATACAAGTCAAGAATCTTTGTGGTTTCGCTAGATCCTTTTAGAGTTTGGATTCCAACAACATTATCCAATTACTCTCTGGTGTAATAATCAAAGTGCCATGAAGATCACCAAAGATCAATCTAACATCAACATGGTGAACACATTGAGCTACATATGGACTTCATCATAAAGCTTATTCAAGATCACGTTCTCGAAGTGCTATTTTTCCCTTAGATCCTTTTAGAGTTTGGATTCCAACAACATTATCCAATTACCCTTTGGTGTAATAATCAAAGTGCCATGAAGATCGCCAAAGATCAATCTAACATCAACATGGTGAACACATTGAGCTACATATGCACTTCATCATAAAGCTTATTCAAGATCACGTTCTCGAAGTGCTATTTTTCCCTACAAATGACCAAGTTGTAGACATCTCCACAAAGTCTCTTACGAAATAAAGGTTGATGTTTTCTCTTTTTTTTTGATATTTCATAACCATGTTTGTTATTATGTCCTCGACATATATAAATTGTGTTGAAGGATTATTTCGCAGGGTAGGGGTTCAATTTTGTTTGGTTTCCAAAGGTTTTAACTATAATGAGAAAAAAAAATTAATGAGAAATGTCGAGGTACTGGAATGTGATTGATGGACAAGGCGATGACGTTTGCCTATGGAGTAGCTTCCTGGGCCTCAACGACGGGTGTTCGTCACCGTCCTCTACAAGGCTTTACTATTCTTGTACACAACCCATTCCCCAACACCTGCAAATTGAATTTGTATTGAATGCATATCTAATCGCAGTGCGAGACATACTTATTGGGTGCTTCCAGTCTCCCATTATGGGTTAAGACGGTGCAGGATGGGAAAAGGAAACTTAGAAATATCCAACGAACATAAGAAACCTAAAACAAAATGAAATTGGCAGCTTTGGCGATGTGAGTTTTCTTGTAAGCGGGTATGTAGGGAAAGCCATGGTGGATTTGATGCAAGCGATGAGCCAAGCAGGGTTTTGTGTAGCTTATCTTCTCTTATGTCAGGTTAGGTGATTGCAGTTGTTTTGATTATCAGTTTTGACTTGGTTTTTGCAGTCATCACAAAAATATTGTTTGCTAAACATATATAACAATTTACAAAAATATAGATTTAAAAATTTATTACACAAAACAAACAACTCGTGTCACAAAGTTTAAAGTCGCACTAGCTACATTTTTCACAGAGAATCCGCTAGAATTGATTGTATCTCTTCTGTGCAACCCTTCTAAGCCCGCCAGATAGCTGAAACTCGAAGGATATAGGCATAAAACCCATTGTTAGCCATGGTTTTGGAGGTATGCTAAGATTTAGTCCTATGTCTATTGTTTAATCCTTAGTTCTTTTACATAAAAATATTTTTTTAGGCATCCATTTATCCCACATAAAGCTTATGTAATCTAAGAGTGTATTCTCAATTTCAGACATATTAAAAAAACTCTGCTACAAAGCTTACTATATTTATGGAGTTAAGTACCCTGTTTCATATTTTCTAGGTGTAGGACCCCCATAATTACCATGGCTTCTCTCTTTTTTTATTTGTTAAGCTTTGAGCTAGAGCATGAATGTTTTGTTAGCCACATCAATGGAATTGCACTCTTTGGGAAAGTTGAAAATACAAAAGGAAACTAGAAAATAGGTATTTGCAACTACACTATGAGTGGTTTGAAGTACCATTTTCCCATAACTGATATCTATGGCCTCATCATGTCACCCTCTTACCTCCTTTCTCATTTAATAACTTCTTTTGGCATGTGGGTAGTCTCAATATGAAAACCCATAAAATGTAATTAATTTCCACACAATACCCACATCAATAGAAAAGGCAAACAACCAAAATTGTAGACCAAAACCACTTTTAAAAACCATGGAAATCACCTTACAGTGTGTAGAAAATAAATATATTGTAGTGAACCAACTTAAGTGAATCTTCAATGTTTTTTCAATATAGCAACTAGTATGAGTATTACATTCCTCTTAGACAACCACGTGAATTTAATCTGCTTCCATGTAACTTGAAATAGATGTACATGGAATATGAATATGTTTGTTGTAGAGTTTTTCGAATAGTTAGCGATAAAAATGAACAAAAAAAAAATGTGATACGATATATAAAATATCATGACAAATTATCGGCTTTTCCCTCGGTTCAGAACTAGATGATGTTAGAATTCTCATTCTAACATTGTGCAATTCCAAGCAATATATTATGGAATACCTCAATCCTCTATCTATATTTGTATGTAGAATCTAGAAGTGTCTTAAAAAAAACAAAAAACAAAAAAAACACCATGTTTCTTGTATGTTACAATTAGTTCCAGTTTTACGATTCAAACTCTTTTGATTGTATAGACTGGATCAGACATATACTTCCATAGATCCCCTTCTTATAGATTCCCTTGAAAAGAAAAGGAGAGGAGGAAGCCCTTCATCACACTAGCTAGGAATTTTCTAAACATGATTCATAAGATTCCAATGATTGATCCTAATTACTTACTATTCGAACGAAGGCCAAGATCCAAAAGACTAGGATCAATCAGTAGAACCTTTGATCTATCAAAAGTAGTTTAGTAACCCCCAATAATGTAATGGATTATTATTTCATATCATCATGTCAGTTGTTACTTCACTTCTTTTTTTTATTTCCCTCTTTTTTTTCTTAATGAAAAAAGGGTTTATAGGTGCGATCATTTGGTATCGAATCAATTTCGATCGATGATAAATAATCATCTGCCTGTCCTATTCCACCGTTCCCATCCATCGATCTCAATAAGGACATCATAATAGTTTATAGGATCCGAAAGACTCTTTAAGGCCAAGTCATAGGGACTAAGACAATGCGAGTTTCATAGAAAATGCCTTCCTTAATGATAATTTCTCCCAAATTTTCGAATAGAAAATAAAAACTCAAAATTAAGAATGTAGAGTGCAAAGTTTACAAGAAGCCACGACTTTGATGTCCATAGTGTTATATCTATGGATGGTGGCAACACTATCAATAGTAGAGGAATAAAGGATCATCCATAGCCATGGTGTTTGCATGCTAAGAATTTGACATTTGACATTTTGCTGAAAACATGTTGGAAGTGTGGCATGTTTGCTTGCAGATAATCAATGCATGAAGTGTTTGTTAATTTATATTTATGGATGGTAATTCCCATTGCAGTGAGGGTGCCACCATTAGATTTACACTAATGGACATGGGGCTTGCTAATGGTTTGCTATGGAACCCCACTTGTGATGACAATCAGCACGTGGATACCATACAACAAGATGCTAAAAAGGAAAAAGCAATGAAATTACACTTTATGCAAAATTTTCACAGCTATCGGTTTTTTATTTATTATTTAATTATTTAATTTCAATATTGTTGTTTTCTTGTTATTGGAATCTAATAATAAAATATGCCACATGCTATAACTATTTTTGCGCTATACATTGTCTACTTTCAAATGCAAATTATATTGAACGGGGATCTTTGATTTATATAACTAATATATATATATATAGGCAATGCACATCTCACAAAACACAGATATCACTTTCCAAATTTAGTGTTCAAGGAGATGTTGCACTTTAACCATTTTCCAGTCATGCCTCTTAGATAATGGACTTGGATATTGGAAACCATTGTTTTTATTCAAAAACATGGCAATAGTTGTTTTCAAGCTCTAAGTTCTTGTAAAACAAAGTTCATAAGATAATTGGAATAATGATCGTGTTTAAAGCATATTTAATTGTTGGGTAGAAAGACATATCTTGAATCCCTTAGTTGCTTCTGTCCATAACATATTGCACAATTGTAAAAAAATTTAGTTATTCAATATTCATATAAATACATTATTGTTGATTATTATTTGTTATCAATTTTTTTTTTGTGTGTAAGCTGCACAAGACTATATTATATCATTGAGAAGAAGAAGAAAAAACTACAAAGCTATTCACATCTTGACATCATGGTGTCCTGAGTAGGTGGAACCACCAGCCCAGCCATGCAAAAATACTGACCATATTTGCAAGTTTTAAATAAAAAATCCCCCCAATAGGGAAAACATGCATGAACCAATTTGAAAAGTCTAAAATATATAAATTGTAACTCAAAACTAACATACCTATAGGCTAGCAAGCTATCTATCATAGAAATCCAAAAAACTGAAAGACACAATATTTTTTATTTGAAACGTAAAAACCTCTGTTAACCTGAGCATTCTCCATGTATAGAACCAAAGTGTTCATTGGTGACAGGGCATTCCTTCTATTCCAAGCGCGTAGAATATTCCACAGGGAGGTTCACCGATAATGGCTCTGTTTTGCGTGGAATGATTGGGTTGCCCAACTCTAGACGTCACATTTTTTGGATGGGCTCTAGGGATATCCCAACCAACCCCAAAGTTTCAAGTCCAAACATTGCTTCCAATTCCCGAGCCTTCCTACATTGGCCGATGTTCTTTCCCTGCTCCTTGGACACGATAAGAGAAATGTTTCAGTGAAATTGTCTCCATCCAAACTGGACTTCTGAAAACTCACTGCTTCAAACCTTTTCTCAAATATGGTTTGTTCCCATTCGAGATTATCCTCCAAATTTCTTAGGCTTTCTATCATCTGATCTATACTCCCTCTTATTTCCAGGCCAACATTCTTAGATTTCCTCTTTTCTTTCTAAACATTCTCCATTAACAAACCCAACATATTTTTTACCACCCAATAATGGTTTATTTTACCTTCTAAGCTCGTCGAAGCGAGCTGGTGAGAAAGTATACCTGCTTCCCAATAATCAATTAGGCCCCTGGTTGAGGCAAAGATAGAATCTAAATACCCACCACTTCCATATTTTCCATCCCTTCTATTGCTCGAGGCCCCACGACCGCTGCTCCCTCGCCTGGGCTTGCCTCACTACCTTGTGGCCATGGTACATACATAAAACCAAACAAACAAAATCGCAAAATGCAGACAAAGAAATAGGTGATTCCAATGCATCTCTCTTGCTGAGTTTTCGAGCATATAAACTCTTCCCACCACACAGAGGGGTGGTTCAACTGGCTTGCCGCCATGAATGTTGATGGTACTCAAAGCTATCACTTCCACCACGTGAGGAGCCACCATCGTCTACAACATTAAAATATCCATAAACACACCAAGTCTCATTTAAGTGATCCACCTCTTGACCACATGCATGCTTGTGGGATCATAGTTGGCATGTCGCCCACGTGTTGGAATATGACTAACACCCATATCCAAGGAAAATTTAGGTGGCTCTGAACTGGTTTTAGCTTTCCTTGCGCTAAGCCACGCCCTCACTCGGGTTTGAGCACAAGACCTGTCCGTCATTTCAAGTACGACCTTACCACTCTGCCGCCTCCCACAACCTTTATTTGTTATCAAATTTGCTTTACTACAAGGGTTTTAAATATTTATCTCTGCCTTGCAAGCTGCTAGTAAAACGTGAATCAATTCAATCATGTGGAACATGTTAAGTCATGAACTTGTTTCCTTTAATTTTATATTTTGATTGTCATTTTTATTCTAAGTTTGCTTATTTGCTTAAGTTTGCTCTTTCACTTACTTTAGAAAAATTTTGGTCTTAAATGAAATTTTTGAGTTTTGCTTTTAAGTTTTTATTGTTTTTTGGTTTCTTTAGGTCCTGAAGGGTTTTTTAGGACATTATATGGATCAATTAGTTCACAAACAACATCATGATCATAGTTTATCACTTAAAGTTCATTCAAAGTGGAAACAATGATTAAAACAACGCCAAAACTGAATTTGAAATATTCTTGTAGCGCAACGACTGAAATTTTGCACAGTGGCGCTACAAGAATATCGCGGGCGCCGAAATCGCCGGTTTTTAAGCAAATTTCTCCCACGATTTTGGTTTCTAGATGACTAATCACATGCTTGAAGGGTTTTGATACGTGTTTCTTCAGTAATAATCATGCAAACAGGTGCGTTTTACAGCACGAAGGAGATCGTGGCAAATCATTAGTTAGAGTTGGGCGAATTGTGACAGTTAGACAAACGAGCCTAGATTGAAGTGAAAGGAGTTCTCCATACATGCATTACGAAACTGGAGACCAAGTGGAGCGAGGACATTTGCCTAAAATTCGGAAGTTGCAGTTATAGAGGAGATTTAGGGCTTTTACAGTTACAGAGAATATTTAGGGTTTTCACGTTGCGCCAGCTGGAAACAAATTGGACACCCGAAGACACTTGTATAGTTAAATTTGACAATCAGACAACTCAAGGAGTGATTTTAAACGTTTGCAGCCAAACCGAAATAAGGTATTCCGCGTTAACCTGATAGTGGCTACTAAAATTGGGGCTTTCCCAATAAAGCTTGTTTTGTTAAAATTGATTAAGGGAAACATAACTGTATGCTTTTAACAAAAATCCTATCGAAGAGATATCGGTCTAAGAGGTTTTTAGATGTGTTGGAAAATGGTAAGTTGAAGGATAGCAATTGCATTGAACAATGACCCTGTCAAAGCCTGCAAATATGGTAAGGTGAAGATCTGTACAGTTGTGGCGACCAAGGTTTCGCAGATTAACTTGTTATCTGTAAACAGTGCAATGAGTGAATTGAATTTGTGAATTGCATGAAGACCTAGTCTGATTAGGTGCTAGAAGCTGACTGGTTTTGGTGCTAAATACAAGTTGGAGCAGAAAGTGAGTAGACATAAGATTGCTCGCATATCATTCCATCCACTAGATAAACAATCACAAGTTGATTTAAGAAGCAGGCATTGGAGAGCACTAATGCAAAATCTTTTTTGTAAAGAGATGGCTTATAAGTGGCATTAAAAGGAGTCAGAGATACTATTTGTGCAGAACCATAACATACAGATGTTGTCATACATTTTAGAGATGGTCTAGCATCTAAATGAACAGCTTGGATGATGGTTAGTTTCAGCAGCAGTTTTATTGAAGAGTTTTTGGCACTCTGTTGACCTAATTACCTAATATCAGTGAAAAACTTTTCCTTCCTCAAAAACCTAGAAGCTTGAGGAGAAAAAAGGAGTTGTTAGGTCATTCAGAGGGCATTAAAATTGCACAGGTTTCAGTCATTGAAAATAGATGGGAAAAAGTGGCAAAACAATTAGGGCTAAGCCCACTAAGTTGAAATGGATTGACCAATTCCCAGGTTGTGCAGAAATTTTCCAGAATGCTGGGTGGTTGGATTTCTTCAAGAAGATCGATGGCTATAACACTGAGGTCTCTTACAAATTTGCCCAATGCTATAGCCAGGACATGGTAGTATTTGATACTCTAAAGTTTAAGTTGACTGTGGAGCTAGTTGCTGAAACTACAGGAATCAGAAATGAAGGTGAAATGTGGTTCAAAAAGCTGCCTTTCACCTTTAATGCCTAGAGGTACCTTTTACCTGGCATTACTCTAGACTAGAGCAAAGGAGTATTAATTCAGAATTTTAGAGATGAGTGGGTGGAGCCCATTAAAGTCCTACAAAGCTATATCACCTGTGAAGGCAGATATGCCTATGTCTTCAAATATCATTTTAGGTTCTTACAGCATTTGGTTGGTGAATCCAGAATGAGTCTTCTTTTCTTTTTGTTTAAAAGTTTACAAAAGATGTCAAGTAGAGTCAAGGAGCATCCGGATCACACTTCACAATCCATTTTCCATCATGGTTTGATTAAGCTCATCATCAGTACTGCTCTACAAAGAGAAGGGAAGACATGGAATTATTTTCTTTTCTGGTCTAGTTTTCAAATCAAGCAGGAAGAGCAGCAAACCAAAAAACATGTGGATAAGGGGAAAACCCTAGTTAGGAAACTGGGTCAGAAAATCAAGTCTGAAGATAAGAAAGAAGTTAAACTTGAAGAAGCACCAGAGCCCTCGAAGGAAGACTATGAACCTCAAAAGTTTTCAGTTGACAGTAAAGGTAAAGGTTTACTGTTTATAAAAAAAGAAGATCAACCTGTGCAGGATAGGGCAACAACAGAAACTTTTATGAAGGAGAAAACTGTTGTCACAGAACATATTGTTGTAAAAGAAGAAAACATGCAGGCCCAGCAAAGAAGCCCAATCACTATTCTATCAGAGGATGAAGGATATATGTTAGAAGAAGATGAATCCATTGTCAAAACTGAAGCTAGGGTTGGTACATGCAAGGAGTTCTCCACTCTAAAAAATAAGACAGTCAGACCTAAGAAAAAGAAGACCAGGGTTGAAGCTATAGAATTTGCCACAGTTAAACATCAAGGTAAAAGTTTGAAGATGATGGGAGAACTTGCCTCAACATGGAGACCAAAAACCAGGCCAAGAAACAAGTTAAGGCTGAGTATGAAAAAGCTGTTGAACCCTAGGTTAAATTCAAAAGAGGTTACTGTGCTGGATGATGATTCTTCAGATGAAAAACCAAAGATTGAGAAAGAAGCAGTTCTAAAAACTCCAGTTTCTCATCATACAAAGGGGAAAAATCCATTGAAGGCAACAAAAGAGATTAGTCTCACCGAGACTAAGCTATCTGAAGTATTTTTAGAATTAAGAAGTGAACTATTGAAACAACAACAGGAAAAGGAAACTAAAGTTTCTTATGCTAAAAACCAGCAGTTGATAGATGAAACTATACCTAAGGAAGCAGCTAATCAGGAAAACCCTATTCTTCATGGTGTGTCTTCAGACCTGTTTCTAGAAGATGAAGATATATTCAGAAATTTAGATATCCCATGGCTACCCAATGAGATACAGGATAGCACAACAAGGAAGGCTTTTGATTTAGACAAGGAGAACCTGCAAAAGACCATCAAACAATACAGGCATCAAATGAATTACATGCAGGAAACTAATGATGGTATGATCCTAGAAAACAGAAGACTCAGGGAGGATTTGCAAGAAGTAAATGATCATTATCAAGAGCTAATAGTAGTTTCTAAGGAGGCCCTGAAGAGAAAGAGAAGCACAGATTTACAATGTGCAGAACTGAAGCAGACTGTCAGAGGCTTGCAGCAGCAGAATGAAGAACTTACAAGAAGGTTAGCAGGTATGGAAGCTGAGCAGAAGAGAGCCAAGAAGAAAGCCCAGGCTTTGGATGGAATAGCCTTACTAGCTGAAGCTGCCAAAGACCTTTGAGTTTGGTAGTTAGTCAGTTACTTGTTATGTCTTTTGATAAACACTTTAGTTAGTCAGTTATTAGTTATGCTTGGGAAGAAATACTTTATATTGTAAATATAATTTCACTTTATCCTATCGATGAGTTGGCTGAAGACAGTTAGGGTTTAGACCCTAACTGATTTTTTGAGAAACAGTATTTAGATAGATGGGAAAGAGAACAGATGGTTCGATTTTTGGGAGGACTTCAGGAGGTCTTTTGGACTTATTGATGAGCTAAGTACATAACTCTCATATCTATTTGATGATAGAATTATGAAATATATGATCCTCTACACCCTTCAGTATATGTTTTGGCTTCATTTTTGACTTGTTTAGTTACATGACTGATAAATTCATTGCTGGTTTATGGTTTATATGCTGGAAGTGCTTGTCTTTTGTGAATGAACTTCATTATCATGTTCTGTTGGATTCTGGTAATTATATTATGCATCTCTGTCTTTCTTTGCTTATGATTCAGTTCCTATTTAGCTCATGAGTGTATTCCTTGTTTGTCACCAAACTTTACAACCAGAAAACCCATTCAAAAACCCTAAAACCTAGTTTTCTTTGATTGAATATTTGAGATTGTGTTGGCTTGTTTCTTTGTGGCCTGGAAACAATTTCTGGCACAAACATCTTTGCCGCCGTTGCCGAGGAATGAAGTTGAAAACAGATTTTTCCCTGGGATACTTATCATTTCACTGGTTTTAAGAGGTGAACTTAAACCAACATATCTTTAAGGCTACTTTTCGCCAAGTTTGACACAGTGGCTACTAGAGGAGTTGGGACTAGAAATAGACCTACTTCACCATTGCAATTGGGTGTTACAGATCCTGAACAAATATTGAAGACTGCAAGAAAGATTAGGAGGTCTCAGTCTTTGTCATCTTTATATCAGCCTGACCAGTTGGAGCGTTTGCCACCTTCATTTGTATCGAGAAAAGAAGAAGACGTTTCAGCTTGGTTAAAGCCTACAATTCCTGATAGTAGTTTCCAATTCTTTACTAATCCTCAATCCTTCATAAAAGCTGAAGCTGCCTCTCCTGGTAAGATACCTCTCTTTCAGTTGAAATTAGGTAAAAACCCCTTTTAGCCAAGTTCTAGTCAAACCTCTTCATCACCAAAGTCAGTCAGTCCAATAATGGCAGCCCAAAATCAGCCCATAGATATGATGGACCGGATGGTTGCAGCCAGATATGCACCATTGGTCTTGCCTCAACCTTTAAATGCACTGCCTAGGGTGACTACCAAAAATATCTTCCTAGGTTTAATGGACAGGGGGAAACCACAGCTGAAGAACATTGGGAAGCTTTCCTTAGTTATGCTGATAACCAAAACATTGAGGCCAAGGATGTATGGATGAGAATGTTTGTGTAGAGCCTCGATGGAGATGTAAGGAAATGGTTCAGGGAGTTGCCTGCTAATTCCATCACTATCATTGAAGAACTTCGTGATCTCTTCATGAGACAGCGGGAAGACACTAAAGACCATACATATTACATAACTGAATTTGGAGCTCTTAGGAGGAAAAATGATGAGACTATTGTAGATTTTTCGAAGAGGTTTAACAAGATGTACAGTAGAATTCCTGC
The DNA here is from genome assembly GCA_001517045.1 of Pseudotsuga menziesii. NCBI lineage: Eukaryota > Viridiplantae > Streptophyta > Pinopsida > Pinales > Pinaceae > Pseudotsuga > Pseudotsuga menziesii. Next base: position 72,501 of record LPNX010874253.1, read on the forward strand.
TGAGATAAAGCCTACAGAAACATCTGCCAAACTTACATATGCAAATGCCTTTGATCACGAATTTTCCTTATTACTAAGAGAAAGGAGACCTATCTATTTACTGAATATGCGGGATGCAGCATTGGAGGTAGAATCCAACATGCTGGCTTCAAATAGATTAAAGAAGGAAACAGCTCAGCAGCTTTATGATAGAAAAGGAAAAAAGGAAGCAGCCCCAGGAGGTTCTGCTTCTCATTCTGCTGAAGGGAAAATTGATGAAATGGCTAAGCTGGTTAAAATTTTAACTGCAAAATTAAACAAATTAGAGCTTGAGAAAAATCCCAGCAAGCCTATTCGAGAGGGTGAAAGGAACCCTAATAATCAAAACCCATTTAGAAGACAGTTTGCCCCTAGGTTCATGCCTAGAGAACACAGGAACAATGATATTCAGTGGGAAAGAAGAGACAATGAGGACCAAAGAGTACCACCACCACCTCAAAATAATGTGGCTGATGAAGAAGAAGTTGATGATGAAATGATATTTGAAGATATTGACCAAGATATGAACCATTTTGGAGAAAGACTGTCTGGGGGTTTTGTCACTGAAGAAGAATTCTTGAATGCAGAATGCTATGATGCTGATATGTTCAAAACATAAGATGATTTGGGTCTGAAAATGACTGTTGTAACTGCTGATGACAATCAAAATGAACTCAAGAAGACTGTAAATCTGAGGTCAGGTCCAAAACAGGTGGTACAAGCCCCAAAGAAGAAGGTAGTTGCCCCTGCTAATCAGCCGTCTAATCTTGTAACAAAGAAGAAACAAGGTTCAGAAAAACAAAAGAAGAACATAGAGGTAGAAGAGGTAAGTAAATCTGTTCAGAATTTCAGCCTGGAAAATGAATTAGGCAAGTTAAATATTCCTGTACCTTTAACATAATTGATGAAAAACCCTTCATATAAAGAATCAGTCCTTAAAATGCTTAATTCAACAAGCAATCAACATATTTCTGACACAGTAAATTTGTAAGAAGAAAGCCCCAGGATTTTCATTGGATCAGCCTTGGCTGAAAAGACTGAGAATGAAGCAGGTGCTTCACCTCCATTTTACATCACCCTGACAGTCCACGAACAAATGATTCATAATTGTTTGTTAGATTCAGGAGCCTCACACAATTTAATGCCAAAGGCTGTTATGGAGGCTTTAGGGCTGAGTATTACCAAACCCTACCATGATCTGTATGCCTTTGATTCCCGAGCAGTGAAGTGTTTAGGAGTAATAAAAGACATGGTTGTTAGCCTGGATCAGTTACCCATGAAAAGTGTGATCATGGATGTTGTGGTAGCTGACATTACACCAAAGTTTGGCTTACTTCTCTCTAGATCTTGGGCAAAGAAGGTTGGAGGGACCTTACAAATGGACTTATCATATGCTACTATTCCCATGTTTGGAGGAGAAAACAGAAGGCTATACAGAGAGCTTCAGTTTGCCTACATTGTGACAGATGAAAAGAACCCTACCAATCACCCACTGTATGCAGTTGATAAAGACCTGGGTACTTGCATGTTACATTTCAGTGATGATGACAATACTGCTGGTTTGTTATAGGTTGAAAAGGAATAGCCAGTAAAATGCAGTAGAGAAGAAGAAGATGAACTGTGGAAATTATACTTTGATGGATCTTCTTGCAAAGAGGGTGTTGGAGCTGGAGTTCTTCTTATATCCCCTAGAGGTGAAACAGTAAAGCTGATGTATAAACTTGAGTTTATTACTACAAACAACACTGCTAAATATGAAGCTTTGCTGTTAGGATTAAAAGCTGCCAAATATTTGGGCATTCAACAGATTTCTGCACATGGCGACTCCGAATTGGTTGTTCAGCAGGTGAAGAACAATTATCAAGTAAAGCAGGGTTTGCTAAAGATTTATCGAAATGAGGTATGGGACATGCTTGAAAATTATTTTGTAGTTTTTAATATTACCCATATTCCAAGAGATCATAATCAGACTGTAGATTCATTGGCCTTGGTTGCCACACACTTTAGAATCCCCAAGACCACCCAGTTGAGGTATCCCATTGAGGTGAGGTACAGACCATCCGTACCTGATAATGTAAAGCAGTGGAGAGTGTTCGAAGATGACATTGAGATTAAAAGATTCCTAGAGCTTACCCATGAGTTTTCAAATTCCCTGATTGATCAAGAGCAGGATGAAGAAGATGGACAGGTGGATGAGATTGCTGAAGATGAGATAGCAGGTCATAAAATTATTGAACTTAAAAACAACTTCATCCCAAAAGGTTTGGTACCTCTGGAAAGAATATTTACAAAGGATGATACACTTTCAAAGCCTGTTGTTCAGTCTTCAGAAGAGAATGTGGTAGAATGTAATATTGGTTCAGCAGAACACCCTAGAATGGTCAAATTTTCTAAATCCCTTATAGCTGAACAAAGAAATAGGTACATTAAACTGTTAAAAGAGCATGTGGATGTTTTTGCCTGGTCTTATGAGGAATTGAGGACTTATGACACAGGAATCATACAGCATAAAGTCCCTTTAAAACCAAATGTCAAACCTTTTCGTCGGAAATTAAGGAGGATTAACCCAACCTTGTTTCCTGTTATTGAAAAAGAAGTGAAGAAGTTGTTGGATGCCAAAATCATAGTGCCTCTTAGGTATTCTTCATGGGTGGCTAATCTGGTTCCTGTTAGAAAAAAGAATGGAGAAATCAGGTTATGTGTTGACTTCATAAATTTGAACAGATCCTCATTAAAAGATAACTATCCTCTGCCTAAAATTGAGCAAATATTGCAGAAAGTTGTTGGGGCACAGAGGATCTCAATGGTTGATGGTTTCTCAAGGTACAATCAGATCTTTATGCATCCCAATGATAAGGAGAAGACAACCTTTACAACTCCTTGGGGAACTTTTATGTATGACAAGATGCCCTTTGGGTTAATGAATGCTGGAGCTACCTTCCAGAGGGCTATGGATATTGCTTTTGTTGGAGAAAAGGACAAGTTTGTAGTAATCTATTTGGATGATATTACTGTTTTCTCACAGTCCGATGATGAACATTTAAAGCATTTGAAGCAGCCTTTCCTGAAATGTAGAAAATTTGGCTTGTCTTTAAATCCAAAGAAGTCACATTTTGTTGTACAGGAAGGTAAATTGCTTGGTCATTTAGTGTCTGCTGATGACATAAGAATTGATCCTGAAAGGGTAAAAGCTATATTGAAGATAAGTTTACCAAGGAGTAAAAAGGATGTCCAATCATTCATTGATAAAATCAATTTTTTGCATTGGTTTATACCAAACTTTGCTGAAACTATCAAACAGATCACAGCTATGCTGAAAAAGGATCAGGAAGTCAGGTGGACCACTAAGGCAAAGAATGCATTCGAGAATATTAAACTGGCTCTTACTAAAGCTCCTGTATTAGTAAGCCGAGATTTTACCAGAGAATTTCTTACATTCTCATTTGCATCAGAAGATACAATAGCAGTTGTTTTGTTGCAGAAGAATAAGGAAGGACTAGAGCAGCCTATTGCATTCTTCAACAAAACTCTCAAGGATTCTGAACTTAAATACAGTATTTTAGAAAAACAGGCCTATGCTCTGGTAAAAGCTCTAAAGTTTTTCAGAATCTATGTTCTACATTCTAAAATTATTTCATTTGTGCCTAATGTTGCTGTAAAAGATGTCTTAACACAACCTGATAGTGAAGGGAAAAGAGGCAGGTGGATTGCTAAAATCATGGAGTATGATGTAGATATCAGACCTACCAAACTAGTCAAGGGACAAGGTTTAGCCAAGCTGCTGGCAGAATCAAATTGTCAAACTCTGGGATTGCATGTCATGGCTGAAGAGTTAGCTCAAGCAGAAGATTAAGCAAGCTTGGAAAAAGAGAAGATCATGGACTATTATTCATCATCAATATGGTATGCAGACATTGTATATTTTCTGTTGTTTTTGCAATGTCCTGAGCATTTAGATAGGAAAGCTGCTAGATCCTTAAAGCTTAAAGCTACTAAGTATTGTCTAGTAGAAGAGCAGTTGTTCTGGAAGGACCTAGGTGGTATTCTACTCAGATGTTTGGACAAATCTGAAATTGAAGGAGTAATTTCTGAATCTCATGAGGGTGCTTGTGGAGGGCACAAGTACTGGAAGACAACAGCATACAGAATTTTAAGAGCTGGATATTATTGGCCCTCCTTGTTTGCAGATGTTTATCAGCAGGTAAGAGCCTGTATCCCTTGTCAGAAGTTTGCTGGCAAATAAAAATTGTTGTCATTGCCCCTAAAACCTATTGCAGTAAGTGCTCCTTTCCAGCAATGGGGTCTGGATTTTATAGGGGAAATAAATCCATCTTCCTCAGGACAACACAGGTGGATTCTAACTGCAACAGACTTCTTTACCAAATGGGTGGAAGCCATCCCTACTAGGAATGCCACAGACAAAGTAATCATGGAATTCATTGAAGAAAACATCCTGAGTAGGTTTGGGTGTCCTCAGAAATTAGTAACAGATAATGCAAAGGCTTTCAAGTCCAAGGCAATGGAAGCCTTTTGTGAAAAGAATGGTATCTTACTGAAGCACTCAACTCCTTACTATCCCCAAGGTAATGGTTTGGCTGAATCTTCTAATAAGAACATCATTGAGAGTATTAAGAAGTTGCTCAAGCATAACAAGAGATCATGGGATTCAATGCTGAAATATGCATTATGGGCTGATAGGATAACAGTTAAACAAGCAATTGGAACTTCTCCCTTCCAGCTAGTTTATGGTATAGATGCAGTTTTTCCTGTTCAATTGGGAATCCCAGTGATGAAGTTTCTTCAGAATTCCCAAGAAGAGCCAAATGATATGCAGAGAAGGATTTATGAGATGATAGAGTTGCAGCAGAATAAGGAAAAGGTGGAAGAAAGGGCACAGTTGTACAGATTGAAGATCAAAAGCAGATTTGACAGGAACATCAAAGAAAACACTTTCTCAGTTGGTGATATGGTTTTAAGGTGGAATGCAAGGAAAGAGAAAAAAGGGAAGCATGGTAAGTTTGACAACTTCTGGTTTGGCCCTTTCCTAGTGTGTAAGATTTTGGAGAATAACACTTTTGTCCTGCAGTCTTTGGAAGGTCAGGAATTGTCCAGTCCTGTCAATGGACGATTCCTCAAGCATTTTTACAGTCTTTGAGGAGATTTTCACTTTTCATTGTATATATCGGTGTGAGTGAAGCATAATAAGGACTCCATAACCCAATGGAAATTTTGGCAGACAAGTAGATAGCAGAAAAGAAGGCACTGGTCTACAGGTTCTTGAAGCCTCACAAGGAGGACTTCATCCCGCAGCTGGAGCCAAATGTTAAGTCATGAACTTGTTTCCTTTAATTTTATATTTTGATTGTCATTTTTATTCTAAGTTTGCTCTTTCACTTACTTTAGAAAAATTTTGGTCTTAAATGAAAATTTTGAGTTTTGCTTTTAAGTTTTTATTGTTTTTTGGTTTCTTTAGGTCCTGAAGGGTTTTTTAGGACATTATATGGGTCAATTAGTTCACAAACAACATCATGATCATAGTTTACCACTTAAAGTTCATTCAAAGTGGAAATAATGATTAAAACAACGCCAAAACTGAATTTGAAATATTCTTGTAGCGCAACGAGTGAAATTTTGCACAGCGGCGCTACAAGAATATCGTGTGCGCCGAAATCGCCTGTTTTTAAGCAAATTTTTCCCACAATTTTGGTTTTTAGATGACTAATCACATGCTTGAAGGGTTTTGATACGTGTTTCTTCAGTAATAATCATGCAAACAGGTGCGTTTTACAGCACGAAGGAGATCGTGGCAAATCATTAGTTAGAGTTGGGCGAATTGTGACAAGTAGACAAACGAGCCTAGATTGAAGTGAAAGGAGTTCTCCATACATGCATTACGAAACTGGAGACCAAGTGGAGTGAGGACATTTGCCTAAAATCCGGAAGTTGCAGTTATAGAGGAGATTTAGGGCTTTTACAGTTACAGAGAATATTTAGGGTTTTCACGTTGCGCCAGCTGGAAACAAATTGGACACCCGAAGACACTTGTATAGTTAAATTTGACAATCAGACAGCTCAAGGAGTGATTTTAAACATCTGCAGCCAAACCGAAATAAGGTATTCCACGTTAACCTGATAGTGGCTGCTAAATTGGGGCTTTCCCAGTAAAGCTTGTTTTGTTAAAACTGATTACGGGAAACATAACTGTATGCTTTTATCAAAACTCATGTCGAAGAGATATCAGTCTAAGACGTTTTTAGATGTGTTGGAAAATGGTAAGTTGAAGGATAGCAATTGCATTGAACAATGACCTTGTCAAAGCCTGTAAATATGGTAAGGTGAAGATCTGTACAGTTGTGGCGACCAAGGTTTCGCAGATTAACTTGTTATCTATAAACAGTGCAATGAGTGAATTGAATTTGTGAATTGCATGAAGACCTAGTCTGATTAGGTGCTAGAAGCTGACTGGTTTTGGTGCTAAATACAAGTTGGAGCAGAAAGCGAGCAGACATAAGACTGCTCTCATATCACTCCATCCACTAGATAAACAATCACAAGTTGATTTAAGAAGCAGGCATTGGAGAGCACTAATGCAAAATCTTTTTTGCAAAGAGATGGCTTATAAGTGGCATTAAAAGGAGTCAGAGATACTATTTGTGCAGAACCATAACATACAGATGTTGTCATACATTTTAGAGATGGTCTAACATCTAAATGAACAGCTTGGATGATGGTTAGTTTCAGCAGCAGTTTTATTAAAGAGTTTTTGGCACTCTGTTGACCTAATTACCTAATATCAGTGAAAAACTTTTCCTTCCTCAAAAACCTAGAAGCTTGAGGAGAAAAGAGGAGCTGTTAGGTCATTCAGAGGGCTTTAAAATTACACAAGTTTCAGTCATTGAAAATAGATGGGAAAAAGTGGGAAAACAAATAGGGCTGAGCCCACTGAGTTGAAATGGATTGACCAATTCTCAGGTTGTGCAGAACTTTTCCAGAATGCTGGGTGGTTGGATTTCTTCAAGAAGATCGATGGCTATAACACTAAGGTCTCTTACAAATTTGCCCAATGCTATAGCCAGGACATGGTAGTATTTGATACTCTAAAGTTTAAGTTGAATGTGGAGCTAGTTGCTGAAGCTACAGGAATCAGAAATGAAGGTGAAATGTGGTTCAAAAAGTTGCCTTTCACCTTTAATGCCCAGAGGTACCTTTTACCTGGCATTACTCCAAACTGGAGCAAAGGAGTATTAATTCAGAATTTTAGAGATGAGTGGGTGGAGCCCATTAAAGTCCTACAAAGCTATATCACCTGTGAAGGTAGATATGCCTATGTCTTCAAATATCATTTTAGGTTCTTACAACATTTGGTTGGTGAATCCAGAATGAGTCTTCCTTTCTTTTTGTTTAAAATTTTACAAAAGACGTCAAGTAGAGTCAAGGAGCATCAGGATCACACTTCACAATCCATTTTCCATCATGGTTTGATTAAGCTCATCATCAGTACTGCTCTACAAAGAGAAGGGAAGACATGGAATTATTTTATTTTCTGGTCTGGTTTTCAAATCAAACAGGAAGAGCAGCAAACCAAAAAACATGTGGATAAGGGGAAAACCCTAGTTAGGAAACTGGGTCAGAAAATCAAGTCTGAAGATAAGAAAGAAGTTAAACTTGAAGAAGCACCAGAGCCCTCGAAGGAAGACTATGAACCTCAAAAGTTTTCAGCTGATAGTAAAGGTAAAGGTTTACTGTTTATAAAAAAAGAAGATCAACATGTGCAGGATAGGGCAACAGCAGAAACTTTTATGAAGGAGAAAACTGTTGTCACAGAACAGATTGTTGTAAAAGAAGAAAACATCCAAGCCCAGCAAAGAAGCCCAATCACTATTCTATCAGAGGATGAAGGATATCTATTAGAAGAAGATGAATCCATTGTCAAAACTGAAGCTAGGGTTGGTACATGCAAGGAGTTCTCCACTCTAGAAAATAAGACAGTCAGACCTAAGAAAAAGAAGATCAGGGTTGAAGCTATGGAATTTGCCACAGTTAAACATCAAGGTAAAAGTTTGAAGATGATGGGATAACTTGCCTCAACATGGAGACCAAAAACCGGGCCAAGAAACAAGTTAAGGCTGAGTATGAAAAAGCTGTTGAACCCTAGGTTAAATTCAAAAGAGGTTACTATGCTGGATGATGATTCTTCAGATGAAAAACCAAAGATTGAGAAAGAAGCAGTTCTAAAAACTCCAGTTTCTCATCATACAAAGGGGAAAAAGCCATTGAAGGCAACAAAAGAGATTAGTCTCACCGAGACTAAGCTATCTGCAGTATTTTTAGAATTAAGAAGTGAATTGTTGAAACAACAACAGGAAAAGGAAGCTGAAGTTTCTTATGCTGAAAACCAGTAGTTGATAGATGAAACTATACTTAAGGAAGCAGCTAATCAGGAAAATCCTATTCTTCATGGTGTGTCTTCAGACCTGTTGCCAGAAGATGAAGATATCTTCAGAAAGTTAGATATCCCATGGCTACCCAGTGAGATACAGGATACCACAACAGGGAAGGCTTTTGATTCAGACAAGGAGAACCTGCAAAAGACCATCAAACATTACAGGCATCAAATGAATTACATGCAGGAAACTAATGATGGTCTGATCCTAGCAAATAGAAGACTCAGGGAGGATTTACAAGAAGTAAATGATCATTATCAAGAGCTAATAACAGTTTCTAAGGAGGCTCTGAAGAGAAAGAGAAGCACATATTTACAATGTGCAGAACTAAAGCAGACTATCAGAGGCTTGCAGCAGCAGAATGAAGAACTTACAAGAAGATTAGCAGGTATGGAAGCTGAGCAGAAGAGAGCCAAGAAGAAAGCCCAAGCTTTGGATGGAATAGCCTTACTGGCTAAAGCTGCCAAAGACCTTTGAGTTTGGTAGTTAGTCAGTTACTTGTTATGTCTTTTGATAAACACTTTAGTTATTCAGTTATTAGTTATGCTTGTGAAGAAATACTTTATTTTGTAAATATAATTTCACTTTATCTTATCAATGAGTTGGCTGAAGACAGTTAGGGTTTAGACCCTAACTGGTTTTTTGAGAAACAGTATTTAAATAGATTAGAAAGAGAACAAATGGTTCGATTTTTGGGAGGACTTTAGGAGGTCTTTTGGACTTATTGATGAGCGAAGTACATAGCTCTCATATGTATTTGATGATAGAATTATGAAATATATGATCCTTTACACCCTTCAGTATATGTTTTGGCTTCATTTTTGACTTGTTTAGTTACATGACTGATAAATTCATTGCTGGTTTATGGTTTATATGCTGGTAGTGCTTGTCTTTTGTGAATGAACTTCATTATCATGTTTTGTTGGATTCTGGTAATTATATTATGCATCTCTATCTTTCTTTGCTTATGATTCAGTTCCTATTTAGCTCATGAGTGTATTCCCTGTTTGTCACCAAACTTTACAACCAGAAAAACCATTCAAAAACCCTAAAACCTAGTTTTCTTTGATTGAATATTTGAGATTGTGTTGGCTTGTTTCTTTGTGGCCTGGAAACAATTTCTGGCACAAACAGAACATAAATCCCCTCCTGCTACAGAAGATCAAGATTTTTTTTCTTTTTGTGTGCAAAAGTGTTAACAGGTACTTGACTCGCGTGATGAGGTTGGTGTAACTCTAGTTATGGGGGCTATAATGCCCTTTGATGGGAAGATTATGATGTGCATTTACATCTCAAAAGTAAGTGTAAACACCAACTTAACTTCACAGTTCTCATGTAACTCGACCCCTCACATTACATGGCACAAAGTTTTGTCCTATACTTCTGTACTAAAATAGTTATTACGTCACAAATAATCATCCCGAGTCCTCACACTATATTAAAGAAGTCTATTTTTGCGATCGAACAGGTAAGTCACCAATCACGACCCTCATGCTTTTGTTTGTTTGGAAAATACTTAATAAATAAGTAGTTTATAAACTTTATTTAGAATAAAAACAAAAAACAATGGAATATTAAAAGGATTATACAATTATAAGGGTCTATGCAAGAATTCATATCCACATTATATAATGTTAAAATTGTGTTTCTGGCACCATCATCAATGTTATTTTCCCATATATCCATGTTTACATATAGTCATCACATCTCCACAATCAATTAATGCCTTTTGCTCATTAGTATCAATCCTGGCATGTTTGTATGTATTTCCTTGCTTTATATACAGGCACAAAATGATATTCCATTTCCTTTGATGGAATATTTAGTTTTGTTCAATTATTGCATGCTTATATGTGTTTGTTTTGTTTTTATACAAGCACAAAATGATATCCATTATGCTTTTATAGAATATTTTAGTTTTGTTCATGTCAAAACAATATTTCAGCAAATGTGAGAGCCTGGATGATGCCTTAAAAGACACTGATTTATGTCTAGATGCAAACCCAACCTATATCATTTTTTTCTTGGGCACTTTACAAGTAATCTTGCTTAGCATATAAAGACCCTTTTGGGCATAATTTTGCTTGTAAATTCCTTTTGAAGTAATTCAAAAAATAGGCTTGAGAGCATTACATCAAAAAGATCTTTTTATTGCTAAGCCTAAGAGGTTGATTCTACCAAAATTGTCGTGGCATTGCTACTAATTTTAAATTTTACCTTTTGGTCTAAGTTGTACTATTAGTTCTATGCTTCTTGAATGGATACACAAATAGAAACTTTTATAGTGGAGAAGAACCACATCGAATAATAAGTATCTGCCTTTAATAGATATCATGAGGAATGTTCACCCCTAAGGTTGGTGCACTTTGACATTTGGTGCAATGAAGTGGGCTTGCTGGTTCGAGAAATTGGTTGGCTTCTTGGTGTGTTGTGGGGTTTGTACTCTGGTGTGTCGCTTGGCGGGTCTCCCTTGAGCTTTGCTCTCTCTTTTCGGTGTCAGTGGCTCTTTGGAGGGTGTTGTACTTGCTTTTGCGCTGGTATGTTTATTAGGTTATCTCCTAGGGTTTCTCTGTCTGACTAATATTGAGTATCTGTGTCGGGTTTCCTGGCTTCTGTCACATGGAGTCCATCCTCCCAAAGGAGGACTTAGTAGCAACCATGTCATAAAAAAGTGGGATTTTTTTTCTTTTGGACCGGTTTCTCTGGGCTTCGTTCTCTTTGCTATAGTCGTGGTTTGTGTTGTTTGGACCTCATGACTCTTGCGTTGGCCCCTTCTCTGGGGTCGTTATAGGGTTTTTGGTTGACTTTCATGAAGTTAGGGTTTTGAGGGATTTTCTGTCCTTCTTGTTTTCTGATGCTGACCCAACCTTTGTGGTGTTTGGTCAGAGCCTTTTTTCGGTTCCTTACTAAAAGTTGTTTTATGACCAGTCTTTCCTTTGTTGGCTAGTGGTTTTTGGTTTCTTCTTCCCTCCTTTAGTTTTTTTTGGTTTTTCTCCTTGGGCTCTAGTTTTCTAGGTTTGTTGACTGGTTTTCTGTCTCCCCTTGTATTGATGGTCTCTTTCTTCTCGGACCCATCTCTTTCGATTGACCTTCCTCTTGTGGGGGAGGGTCTAGGAATGAGCGGGTTCATAATATGTCCTCCTTCTGATCTGGGCGCAAGTCAAAATCCATTAAAGCAAGTGATGTGAAGCGTCATTTCGTGCTGGGAAATGATGTGCTAATGGACAAGGTGGAAGCCCTTTGTAGCAGGGCCTTGGTGTGCCATTTGGAATATTGTAGTATGGACAAGTGGGTGTGGGTGGAATGGGCGACGCTTCATTGGAATCCTTTGATCAACTATATCCCGACTATCAGCCTATTAGCCAATAAGTGGTTGGTTTTTGTTTTTTTGGAAGATAAGGATGCCTCCCTTATCCTTGGCTCTTTGTGGAATTTGGGCAAAGGTTCGTTGGTGCTTAGCAGATGGCACCCCAGTTTTGACCCGACGCGAGAGCATATTACAAAATTCCATCTCTGGGTCCTTCTCCTAGCTCTTCCATTACCGCTTTGGAACAAAGATATTTTGGTGGGGATTCCGAATTCTTTGGGGCGCTTCATGGCTGTGGAGGAGAAATTTCTTCACTCCTTTTACAAACGTATGGAACTTGTTATGGTCGAACTTGACATCTCCAACGGTCTGATGGAAGATATTTACATCATTTGCAATGACGTGACCATTTTCTAGAAGCTTGACTATCTAAACGTTCCATTTCGCTGCAATTTTTGTCATGAGATGGGTCACCTCCGTCGTTCGTGTCTTGCTCTTCTTCACAGTCACTCCAATCGAAGGGTGGAAAATCTTCCTCGCTTGCTAGTGGTAATTGTCAATCCCTTGGATGTTCCATCTTCTCTGTCACCTGAAGGTATGTACGTTTCCGTCTCTACCCCTCATTATGATGGTTTGACAAAGGGTGAAATCCTTTTCATAGAAGACGTGGAAACTCTTGCTAGCCATAGTAATTGTAAAAAGGCGCAGTCATCGTTATGTCTTGGTCGACCGATGGGTGTGTGTGAGCTTGCTTTGGATTGTGACTTCGCTAAGCCTAACATTGATCTTGCAACCCTTGGTTGTGATTCTAGTCTACCTGAGTTGGTATCTGAATGTTTTAGCGCTTCTTCCTTGGATATTGTTAACCCTACCCCTGATTTTGTCATGGTCCATAATGTCCCAGCTTCATGTTTAGTTCAGACAGAGGTCCCCCCGTTTATAGGAAACAACTTTCCTCCTCTTTTTTGTGTTTCCTCTCCTCCAATATCAAAGCCGGAGAGCCCCCATGATTTTCCTTCCTTCTCTGACCCAAATATTTTGAGCTCACTGTCCATTTTTACTGATAGATCCCCTCTCTCCCTCTACCCTCCCTCTCGACTCCATTAGATTTGAAAATGTCACCATTCGTTGGACCATAAAACCTTCCTCTTCCAAGCTTGTCGGGATTCCAAAGAGTTCCGATCCTATTACTCCTTTGGCTTTACGTATCAAAGATGCAGCTAGGGCTTCTTATTCCACTCAGTGTCAGTCGACTTGTCGAGTGCTTAGAGTAGCGTCACCCTCTGTTTTAGGTTCCTCATGAAGCTCCTCTCCCTAAACATTTGTGGCTTTGGAGGGATTTCCAAACAAAACCCCCTACTGTTACTGCTTTAGGATCTTAAGTTGGATATGGTTTTTTTCCAAGAAAACATGTGTGATTGTCCCTAGGCCCTCCTCTCCTTTGTTAATATTATGCTGGATTGGGAATTTTGCGCTATTGGTTCCTCTGGTCACTTAAGGGGTCTTTTAATTGGCTAGAGCCCCTTGGCTGTTCGTTGTAAATCTTTCTCGTCTTGTGCTACCTTAATTGCTAAGGCCGGATTTAGGGGGCTTAATACTAAACTTTCTGTGCTCAACTGTTATGGTCCCTATTTCAACAGGAAGCTTTTTGGAATACAATGGTGTTAAGGGGTATCTTGGACCTTACCCATCTGATTATTGCCGAGGACCTAAATTTTATTGTCTCTGACTCTAAGATCTAGGGCCCCAATGCTCATCTTGATCCTTTGGATTCTTTCTTTTCTCAGTTGCTTGTCTCCTCTAATCTTGTTGATATAGTTCCTCCCCGTGTGGGGCCTACTTGGTGTAATGGCCATCTTGGGGTGGAAGGTATTAGCAAAAGATTGGATAGGTTTCTGGCCTTCGACCTTGTACTTCGTCTTTTGCCTCATTATAGATCATGGTCTCGACCCTCTGAATTATATGATCATTTCTCGATCTATTTGGAATGGGATGATTTCTCTTTCATTCACACTTTCCCCTTTAAATTTAATCATGCCTAGTTATTGGATGACGACTTTCCTAACATTGTTGGAAATTAATGGCTTGTTGATGTTTCTCCTTTTGTTCCTGATGATACGTCTTAGCTGGTCTTCAAGCTCAAAAGGCTCAAAGGTGTGGTAAAAGGTTGGGAAAAAGAATAGAAAAGGAAAAAAGGTAAGGACCTTGCTGATGTGGATTTTGAGATAAAGTCTCTCTTTGAGTTTTGTTCCTTGGTCATCCTCACTGGTGAGAGTGCTCTGTGATTATCTTCCTTGAAGAATAAAAAATAAAAGCTTATTGCTCATGAAGTCTTCTCTTGGAAATTGAAAAGCATGATCGATTGGATTAAACATGGTGATGCCAATACCAAATTTTTCCACAGTGTGGCTTCAGCTAGAAGGAACTTCAATGCTATTTGGGATCCAAAAAATGATGAAGGTGACTTGGTTAATGATGGTTCTCTACTCATATCTTTGGGAAAAATATTATTTCTCCTCTCTTCTAAAGGATGAGGGTAACAATTCCATCTCCAACCAACTTAGGGTGATCAAGAATTTTCCTTCTTTTCTTTCAGTTGAGGAGTCTGCCTCTTTTTATTCTGAAGTTTCTTTATCTGAGGTGGAGATGGCACTCAAAAGTTTTAAGAAGGTTCAAAGCCCCAATCCTGATGGGTGGCCTGTTGAATTCTTTCTTGGCTTCTTTGATTTGTTGGGAGAGGACTTGTTGAATGTTGTTGAACAGTCAAGGAAAGAAGGGAGGGTTATTTCTTCTCTCAATTTGAATTTCTTAGCCCTTATTCTGAAGTGTGAACTGCCTTAGTATTTTGATGACTTTCATCCCATTTCCTTGTGTAATCTGATCTACAAGCTCATTTCCAAAATTATAGCCACCTGTCTCAAACCTTTTTTGGACAAGGCCATTTCGGCTAAGTAGTATGGTTTCTTGAAAAATCGTCAAATACTTGAACCTGTGGGAATCACTCAGGAAATTTTGCATACCATCAAAACCAAAAAGAATTCGGCTATTGTATTGAAATTGGACCTTATCAAAGCCTTCAATAGGGTTAATTGGACTTTCTTGAGGATTGTATTATTGCAGACTGGTATCCCGCCGTAGGGGTTAACTGGATCATGGGCTGCATGGTTTCTTCAAAATTCTCTATTCTGGTAAATGGTTCTCCTTTGGGTTTTTTTCAAAGCTTCCAGAGGTATTCGACAAAGCTGCCCTCTGTCCCCCCCTCCTCTTTCTTTTTGTCATTGAGGGACTCAACTTACTTATTTATCACTCTAGTAATAGAGGACTCATTAAGGGGGTTAATGTCTCCAGTTGGTGGCCATTACACACCTTCTCTTCGTCGGTGACATGGTGCTCTTTGGTGTGGGTTCTTTGGAGGAATGGGTTGGATATAAGGATAAGTTGGATCTCTTATGTGTTGCTTCAGGTATAAGCATCAGTACTGAAAAGTCTTCATTTCTTTTTAATGATGTTGCTGAAGATATCCGTTCGAGCATTACTGCATTTCTGCCTTATAACATGGAACATATTGATAATGGATTCAAATACCTTGGTTATCGCCTTAAGCCCACAGGATATGGTATCAATGATTGGAGATGGATACTTAAAATATTCGAAAGGAAAATTAATAATTAGTCTTTTCATTTTTTATCCCTGGGTGGCAAATTGGTTCTTATCCGTTCGATCTTGTCTAGTATACTGGTCTTCTGGTTTGCGCTGACAAAAATTCCCTAAGCAATTTTGAATAGTTTACACCGAAGCATGTTCTCCTTTCTTTGGGATGCACTACTCACAGACATAGATTCCATCTAGTGGACTAGCATTCTCTTGCAAGGCCTTATGAATATGGCGGTTGGAACATTAAAAACTTGGAGTGGTTCGGTATGGCTCTCAGACTCAAGAGTCTATGGTTGGTTTTAAATAGTTCAAGTCTCTAGAATAAGGTGATTATGGCTAAATATCTAAAAAATATGTCTATTGAAGGATGGTTGAGAAGGCTGACCTTCTCCGTCAATGGTACCTCTCTCATTTGGAATGGTTTTGTAAGGTCTCTTTCTTGGTTAAGTTGCAGGATGGGCTGAAAACTGGGCAATGGTAATAGAATTAAATTGGGCATTGGTCCCATTTATTTTTTATACACCACTTACATCCTATCTGAAGAGTTGATGGATTACCTCTTGGATTATGGCATAAGTTTTCTCAATCAAGCATACAATAGGGGTGACGGAGCTTCGACACACCCATACTGGTTTTTCTGCAGATGATCTTGACTTGGGAGGTAGTTGAAGGATTGAATGGACCTTGTTCATTAATGGTTTGTCTCAGGGAGGCATTAATTTTTTTGAAAAAAATGTCTCTTTAATATGGATGGACAATAAGGAGAATGGTGATGTTAGGGCCAACCTTGCTTATGATGTGATTGTCTCTTCTTTTTTGTCAAAATTAAAATCAATTATTTTGTTTGGCTCTGTCTGGAGAATCACATCACTACTTGGGACTCCTTGTTACTTAAGGGACGGTTTGGTCCTAATTGGTGTTGTCTTTGTAAGAATGATGGGGAAAATGTGGACCATGTGTTCGTATATTGTTCCTTTGCTCAGGCAGTGAGATAAATGCTTTGCTCTAAGTTCCATCTAACTTTCCCTTGGTTGGAAAATCTTCAAAGCTGGTTCATAAAGAATAGTGTCCATTCTTATTTTCCTTTGTTCTACATTTGGAATATTTGGATTTTCCACAACTTCGTGTTTTTGAGGATAGATGCCCAGATATTGTCTCCCTATGCATCAGAATACTGAAGTAGCTATCATTCTACCCGGTGGCATATAACTAAGAAGAAGATTAGGACTATTGGATCTCCTCCGATCATCTGCTATCCCTCTAGTTTTTTTGATGGGGCAGCTGTTGCTTTGAATGGTGGAACTGGTTTTACTCTTTCTCTTAATTAGACTCACCTCTTTCACTTCAAATTAGGGTGTGGCCCTAGCAAAAACACAAGAGCCAAGCTGCTGGCCCTCTGGGATTTGCTGTTCGTTGCTTCCTCTATGGGTCTTCCTTCCCTTTATGTTTGCGAAGATTCCTCAGTGGTTATTAATTGGGCTAATTCGAAGGTTGTGCTTTCTTCATTGAACTTAGCTCGTTGGTGTGATTGCGTTAAGGACACAAAGCCTGCTTTTCTCTCTCTTGACTTCAAACACATCTTCGGAGAGCACAATAGGAGTGCAGACTAGTTATCCAAAGAATCTCTCTCCTTAAGGGTCGACCTTCTTTCCTTCTCAAAACTTTTAGAAGGAGTGACTCTAAGAGAAGACCTTATACAAATTTTAAAGCTTTTTTGAGCATTTCTTCCCACTTATTGCTTTGGAGTTGGGGGCTCTTTATGATATTACTTCTTTGGGATTTTTGTCGTTTCGTTTTCCCTTAGGGGTTAAATTTTTCTCACTAACCCCTAGTGTTTCCTTGGATAAGTTGTTTGGGCTCTTTATGTCTTCTCTGTGGATGTGTAGGGTCTCCTTTCTAAGATTGGCATTGTATGGTCTCTTTTCGAGTTTTGTATCCTTTATGTGTATGTATGCAGACCTCGAGTGCAACTTTGATGTGATTCTCATATCACATTTTTTTATAAGTTACCTTTGATTCTTATGAATATCAAGGAACAACTATTTTTCATCTGAAAAAAAGGAACTTTTATAGTATCATCTTGCTCATAAATCCAATTTGAACTACTTCAAGAAATATGTTTAATGACACTACATCACCATGAGCCTTGTGGTGCTATAAGTTTATTACGATAAAATTGAATTGATATGGCCTTGCTACTAATTTTAAATTATGTGTTTATGTCTAATATTGTTAGCAAATGATCTCTCTCTTGAAATATCATGTTACTTTTATGGTTAAACAATATTATTATTTCAATGATACATTGACAAACTAAATAAAAACTAGTATTTCAAGGATAAACAATATTAAGTTAATGAATAAACTAAATATTATTATAATGAATATATTATCAATGTGCACCGATGGACCCTTTGCAAAGCATGAATACTATGAAACTTCTCTTTATCAATGGTTAATTTGTCATTGTCATTGCCATGATACACATGTGAAGTTCAACAATCTTGCAGGTAAAAGCAACATGACATGGCATCATTGACGTTGCCAAGTCTTTCTTTGTTATGTCATATATTCTTAAAATTTGATTGTTAACTGGAAATTGTTTTCCTTAATGAGATCCCTATTGATTTTCAACCTACCAAACTTATCTCCACAAAGCCATGCAATCTAATGCACTCCCTCGAGAGGTAATGCATCGCTATGTGATCTTGTTTCATAAAGTCTTTATAATGTTACGATGCTTAAAGCAAAAGTCCAAGTTTGAATATAATCATGACCTACTTATTATAAAGTCTTTATAATGTTATAATGTTTAAAACAAAAGCCCAAGTTTTAATATAATTTATTATATTTGTTGCAAATTTTAATGGTCATTTACCAATAATTAATGATAATAAATCCTCGACACAAGGGTTGAGATTATCAACAAAATGGCTATTGATTTAAGAAATTATGAAATATGTTATAGCATTTATGAACCATCATTTGATTATTAAGAACTAAAGAACTCAAATCCATTAATATAATCACTTCAAAAGATAATAGAATAAAGCTCAAAATGTATATAGCCCATGTATGTATAACATGGATGTTACCACTTTGCTTCACGTATGAACAAAGCAATTACTATAAGTGCATACTATAGGGTCAAGTTTCAAATTTGTTATTATGAATATTTGTAAGCTTAACCTTTAGGGGGATTGGCTCCACAAGGGTCCTAGTCCTGATCACATAAGAAATCAAAATCAAGGAAAGAGGTTGGTTGATGGATACATAAACTATAAAGTAATAGTCAACTAGCTAATGGAAGGGGGTTGATGTTTCCATCAATTGATCTTGTTTTTGAATGAGATGATGTGTATAAGCTAGATTTATTGAGATGTTTTTAAAACAATGTAGAACATATTGTTTTTGATTTAAAATATCAAAACAAATTATACTTTGGAAACAATATTGCCCTCATGTATTATATTCTAAAGCTATTTAATCAATTTGACATGTATATATTTATGCAAATTCTCTTGGGTGAAAACTAGGAGTTCTTTCAAACCTTTACATGTATACAATGGTTACAGACTTATCCTTAATTAAAATGCCTCATTTGCATATTTTGTGTTTTTATTTATTTCCAAAATATGTTCATTTATTTGGAATAGTTATTTCCACTTATTCTATAGTTGAGAATTAACATTTGACAAAAATACAATAAAAGGTATAACAAAATTAGAAGCATGAGAATAATACAGCTAACCCTTGATATAAAACAAAAGACATTATATACTTTTCTTCTTTAAAACTTTGATGATAGAGATTACTATTAATCAAAACAACTAACCTTAATTTCATTTTTTAACCATTAATATTTATCCTTATAATTATCAAACAAACAACATATAAATCAAACTGCATTTCTTTCCGCATATAAATCAAATTGCATTTCTTGAATCCATTGATGCACACTCACTGCTATACCTACTGGTCTAATAGCAATAACTTGATCTTGTTATGTACTTTTTGACATGGTATTTTTCTTCTGAAAAAGCATATTGGATCAGGATGAGGATGTACGCATATAGAAGTTGCAGCAATTTTAATTTTAAATCACCCGTATCAAAACATATATAAAAGATGAATTCCCATTCGCGAGGAGCCAATCACCCCCAACTTCTTTTAGTTTGAGAGGTCGATTGTCAAGTTTGTGTCATTCAGACAGCTCGTGCCCTAGCAGTGTGTCATTGAGGTGCCACCGATGATTTGGGACAAAGCCTTCTGGTTAAATTTTGAGTTGCTTCAGAGATCTTGGCGGAATATCTCTTTGCTTGATTGAGAAGGTAAGGACCAAGGTTCTACTCCTGTTGGTTATCCTTTTGAATAAAATATTGGAAATCGAACAACAAAAGCTCTGTCGACCAAGACGAATACATGGAAGGGACTGTTCGAGGAAGCACTGCGGCCCCATCTCGGGGGGCGGGGGGGGGGGGGGGGGA
>LPNX010874253.1:102168-132521 GCA_001517045.1 Pseudotsuga menziesii
ATACAGTGACATGATTGCATAAGTATATACAATGGTGTATTGCTCAGGATGACGGTGCCTTGATGCCTATTGCTTGTTACCTATAACATGCATAATTGAAGTCTGACACAGAGATCAAGCTCTCTAAGTATATGCAGACTTAAGGGTAAGTTCAAAAGATGACTGTTTAGCATACATTGACAGTCAAAGTCAGGAGATGACAGACCTAGATCATTGAAGTCTATGACAGTCTAAAAGTGGATGACAGCTCTAACACTGCTGCCTTGAAAGTAACAAGCATGAGTGATGAATTGTATACATAGTGAACCAAACAGTCATGGAGTGATATGATGACTGTGATATGCTATAACTTTGAATGGTTCAGAGAGATGTATGCATGACATGATTGACAGTGACACCTACAGCAGTATGACAGTGATATCTTCAACTGAAGACATATTGATGATGTGACAAGTGAAGTAGATGACATGAGCAGTGTCTTGACATAAGCAGACTTTTGTTTAGCAGACCTTATGATGAGCTGATATGGTTGAATGATCTTTAACTTGGCTGTGATGACAGATTGGGTGATAATAGATTCACTGAGCTTGAAGTCTCAATAAGAGCAGAACCTTGAAGTCTGGGGATGAGCAGACTTTTGTGATTGAATGTTCAGACGTATACAGATCTTGATGATGACATGCCATGTACACTTTGATGAAGCATATCCTATGATGATGTTAAAGACCTTGTTGGTGATCAGACCTTGATGATGATGATGCATGCAGACTGACATAATTGTTGATGATGTTGACAAGTAGTAGAGCAGACTGATATGATGTGTATGATGCTGGCAGCAATTTGATGGACAGTATGATGCATTCTTTGTTATGGTCAGAATGATGTGCCTGACAGAATGATGATGAACAACTGATGAGACAGTATGTTAATGCTGATTGAAGAGGTGCTAGAGATAAGTGCCGATGTGATGTGACGATATGCTTTAACTGTAAATGCAAGCTTGTCTTGCTTTTGAGGTTAGGATACCTCAAACCCTTCTTAGTAGGGTCTAAGAAAACTAGGCAGGGTCCTGGATGCAGAGTAGGTGCTCTTTGTATCAATAGGTGCTGATTTTACCTAACGGTTGTAGCCGGACCAAAACTAATACAAAAAGATTACAAAATTATATGGTGTTGTGTTCTGTTGTATTATGGTTCTTAATGATTCAAATGCTTATGATACATGAATGATGAAGTGAAAGATGTTTTGATTACGAGATTGGTAGAATAATGTAATGATGAATTGGTAGTTAATTGGGACAAGTTTGAAAAGTTATAAAATTCGCTTCACACTGATTCACCCCCCCTCTCAGAGTCTAACACTATTTTGGATATTTGCACCCAGATTTGCTATATATATGAGAAACTTTGCATATTTGTGTATTAATGGTTTGGATTCATATGTATGCACATGAATATATATATTTTTTACAAAATATGAATATTTTATGTATTTTTTAGTAAGCCGGTTTTTAACCCTGGTTTTTTGCCGGTTCCGGTCCGGTTCACATTTTGGGCTTCGTCGGTTCGATGATCGGTCCGGTTCCAATAACATTGGGTAGGAGACACTTAAATCGATCCATGCTAAGGTTTGGTGTGGCCCAGGCTGGTGCGATTCCTGGGTGATTTTGACGGCTTAGATGCCCTTGGGTCGTGGTTTCTTAGACTATGGCTAGTGCCGCAAGTCACGGACAAACTAGAAAAATAATATAAAACAGCATTTAAAAATACTCATATAGAATGAAGCAGCAAGTTTGTCTTTGTCATACTGAAAAGGAATTTAATGTTGGCACCTTGGTCTATGTTGGTCTCTAACCCTATAACCAAAAATTCTTAGAGAATTATAAATTACAGAGTTTGGCTCTGAAGGTCCATGGATCTTACCAATTTCGTAAATTATGAGGTGGGGTATGTTCTTTCATGCATCCTAATTGAACAAGAAAATAAGCAAACAGATTTCTATTCAGTCTGAGCTTTCATTACTCAATAAAGAAAAATCAGTTTCGGCACTTGAAATAATTTTGGATATATTCATATTACATCCTTACACTCCAAACAGATCATTAAATATCTTATCAAATAGAGAGACATATCTAAGTAAAACACCACACGAGAGAAGCATAGCTATTTTATCCAAGCGCCAATGCTTTAAGGTTGAGGCAATTCCCTACATATACTTCAAGGTTGAAGCACTTCAGGAGGGGATGACAAGTTACATGCTTCAAGGTTGAAGCGAATCAGGGTCCAGGGATGATTAGTTACATAACTCGAGACATAATTATAAGTGAGATATTTGATATTTCTAATATAAAAATATGAAATTTACAAATCTTTATTATCTAATATAAATAATATTAGTGTTCCAAAGTTTATTGAAACAGTGAGTATATAATAATAATAAAGGCCTTATCCTCGAGGGTTAGCTCAATTGGTTTGCGCCACTGTTACTGAGACGTTATCAGTAATCCAGCATACTGTGCACGTCCCCAGTTGGATTCCCTTGGGGTTAGGCACACTAATCTATGCTGCCCGCTTTACATTGGAGACCTTACTCAGATTGGGAAGAAGTGCCCAAGAGTTTTCTGGAGACTTTTTGAAGAAAAAGAAATCATCTCTTGCCTCATCTATATACACAATGCATTGTCAGCATATCACATCATCTTGGACAAATTATTCAACATATGATATATTTAATATCAAATATTTGTGAAACTTACAGTGTGTGAGATACCAACGATATGCTTAAAAACATGTAAGATATAAAGTAACAGAAGAAATGTTAAATAAAAAACTCCACTTCAATAATTATAAATAAACCCTCAAATTACAAAATACTCCCAAAACTCAACCTAGCATCCATAAAATCCTCCTTCGTGAAATTAACAGAGTATATTAATAAATTCAACCCAGTATATTTATAAACATAGGAGTCCCTGTAAATATGCAACTGAGGCAAGAAAAACGGTATTGATAGAGGCAGAGAAACACTCTACTCGATTTACTATGTGTAAGGTTACAATGCAAAATATGAACAATCCAATTTTTCAAAATTTATACAACTAGCAATATATATATATATATATACACACACACACACACACACACACACAAAAGGTACAGTCATCAGCAATGATACTGTGGGTAAGAGTATGCCTTCAACGACATACAAAAGCATAATTCACTTTATTTCTGCAGACTACTTTTAAGGTTACTATGATACTACAAAAGAACTAGATGTGCCTGTGAAATGATGGATCGAACCAAATATATGCTTTGCTGCACCAAAATGGCAAATTCTGTATGTCCCAGGAGTAGCTTCATGTGGAATCTGCCATTGAATAGTTGCATGACTATAAGGGCTTTCTGGAGCCGGACGAGACCACTTGAAGCGTAAACAAAGATCGTCATCATCATACATTGGAACCCATTTTCCAGTGGCATCTAACAATTCTACCAAAGCAAAAGTCCCTTCAGTCATGAGATCATTCCGAGGAGAAGCAGACCAAAATGTTACCTCTATGATGTCTCCCTTCATGTGTGCAGTCTTTGGCAAATCTTGTTTAACATCACCAAACTTAACACCAAGTGGAGTTAAATCAACGATGACAGGAGCAAGAAAACTGATCTGTTTATCCAAAAGATCGGGGGGTGATAGACCTGAATCTACATTCTTTCCCTCTAACATTGATTTGGCAAGCTTTTTGAACTCTTGAATATATGCACTTAATGTATGTGGTCCAAACAAAGTGGAACCCCCCTGAGGAAAAGCATAAAATGTCACAAGGAAAGACAAAAATGCTAGCTATTAGCAACAAATCAAATTCCAGAAGAAATATCTGCTACAAATGGGTGTATACCTCATATCGTTGAATTTGGTACTCTTCAAAGGTCGTGATATACTGAGAATAGGCATTGGTAAGCCCTGCTATTACTATATAAGTGTCATCTCCAAATTCCCCTTTCCCATATGTAACAAGTACCTCTTTCACAGATTCCCGAAGACGCCTTCCAGCCATTGTTGTGAACTCTGCAGAGCAGGTGCAATTGATAATAGATATGAACAGTAACGCCAATAAAAGATGTATTGGAAAGAAATAACTCGAACTGAACACATTATAACTGACTTCTACAACAATTTATTTCAACATCAGGAACATTTGACTACTTGTGTATATGTAGTGTCATCTTATTTCAATAATCTAGCAATAGAGTAGATAAAATGAAGAAATAGGCTGCCAAAGTTTGAACTGCAGTACTTCTAAGATGGAGTGTTGGCATCTGAAATTCCCAAGCTAGCAGCCAATATACAGATATCCACATCAACAAATTAGACAACTAAAGCAGCTAAAGTAGCAAAACCATGGTTTTTGGGCAAAAAGTGTTTCCTTTAAACAATATATTAATAATTACGTACATACAGGGCAAGTGTTTCCTTTAAAGTTGTCATGTAGAGTGAAATTCCACGGCTCAAGGAAGCTTATCTCCTGATAAAGCAGATTTCTAGGAAAGGGGAGCAAGGAGAAGTTGCTTGAGGTTTTCAGGCTGGACCACAGAAGGCACACAAGTACTGAGCGACACCAAGGTGCACAAGGCATCCCAAGATGGGGGAGCATGCAAAGAAGGCCTTCCTTCAGCTTAATAAAAGGCTTCCACATGCTACTGAGCCAAAATAGGCACACAGTCTGCTTCAACTTGAAAAACCCACAACTTATTAAGTGGAATATCAAGCACAGGACAATCCACAGCCATTAGCAGGTTTGTATTTCTTGAACGGCTTTGACCAAATCTAGTTCCAATCCTGCATTGGACATTCAGCATGAATAATAGGGAATCAGGAATAAGCTCTTTGATACATTCAACCACAAGCTTGCCTGAATTAGAGAGCTTGAAACACTGTTTACTATCTATTATCAACGCAAGAGACCCAGTCTCTAGTATGAGAAAATATATCAAGAATAGTTTTGGCTCCACTTCTGAATAATCTTGGAGCCAAGAACCAAAATGATTTGCCTGGGGCCTTTTGGTCACACAATAACACTGATGACCAGCACAAAGAATGCTCATTAAATAAGAGGCCAGCACAAAAATTGTGGCCTTTGCAATTTAGAAAAGGTTTGAGAGATTCCCATGCCTTCTAAACACTTTTGACCACAACTATTGCTTTCACATTTACCAAAGATGGGGTGAGGATAAAAAACTAAAGGTGTAGACCTGACTGACCATGATTTCTTTCCATAGGGTGCCCCTTGCCTAATACAGTTGCGCATGAGCATTTTCCAGGTCTCTATAACTTCCAAGGCACATATGATCCACTTGGTACAAGCCTTGGGCTTGGTATGGGTCTTGAGCAATGTTACAAATATTGTGTCAGCAAATATATCGCCAAGGTTCCAAAAAGAAATTATCAGATTTATCAGCGAATATGTTGTCAAACATTGACAATATATCGACAAACTTAAAAAATACTACAATATTCATTTTTTTAAATTTTACAAACATCTAAAGCAACAACAACATCAAATAAACACTTTGCCACATGAATATGGAAAGAAAACCGATATATAAGATGTATAAGGTCTAGTGATACAACACACATAAAAAATGAATTGTGTCCTGAATCCCGAGTCCCTGATTCATGAATCACCAAAAAATACAATTAATGTATCTCATATACAATGAAATCATGTAAATAAAGTATTGATTCCCTCTATCCCTTTTAAAGGCAAAGGTAATTGCTTTGGTAATGGCACCGCCTCTAGAGCTAGAAGGCCCTAGCAGTCGTGGGGGTCGTCGTGGTTTCTATGTATATTTTAAATCGCTATGTATGTATATGTATATTTTAAATTAATAAATCAGCAAGGACATTTAAAAAGATGAATGTGAAACATAAAACATAAATCATACATGTTAATAAATCATTGCCTATATTGGCATCCTATTCATCAATAGCACCCTATGCCTCCCTCCTCTAGGCTCTAGTCCTTGCATCTACCTCGAACCTTAAAGTTGATCCTTCAAGGACACTAGTCAACGACTCAATACCTTACAATTTTGATGAAACTTCATAATCCAATCGTTAAAATAAGGTAGAAAAAACTTCCCATGCTTAATAAGTGATTGTGATTGAGTGAAGAGTGCATTTTTTTAAGGTCATTGTAAAATTTTCCTTTAATATTCAAACTAGGGCTAACAGTGCATGCAAGATCTCTACTGATAACCACACATGAATATCTTTTACAGTATGCAGCGGAATATAAAACTGAGAAATAAATCACAAAATCACATCACAATAACGACACTATTATTTTGGGTATGGAAACCCCTAGAAAAACCCAAGATGGGAAAACCAGTGTAGCAGTCAGATATAGATTTTATTATGAGAAAATATGGAACTGTTACAACACCTGAAAATTCACCCAAACTTGGCGAATGCAGTACCTGGTAGAATCACTGGGCAAATCCCAGCTAAACCTCAACACCCTCCTGTGTGAGTGTACGACCCAGCTGTACAAAGCTTGGTGATCCCGCTGCTCGCTTCTCTGTCTTCCCAGCTAAATCCTCTGTCTAACTTTCTCTCCCTGTCTGTGTCCTGTCTCTGTCGGAATACAAGTGTGTGTCCTCTCCACCAATTGATCTCTCTTTTATAACTTTAGGTAAAGCGAAAACCCTAATTCCGCTTTCACTTTAACTAGTGGTAAAGCAAAAACCCCAATTTCACTTTCACTTTAACTAGTGTTTCACTAAACTTAATTTAGATCACTTTAATTTATTTTCCAAAATAAACTTAGGAAAAGTAGATTAAATACAACTGGTTTCCTAATTTAAATCTTTTGCATGCAAGAACACATGCATGCAGGAAGGCCTTCCTTGTTGCTACTAGTTTAACAGTCATGACATAGGAGTTCAACAATTAACACGACTAACATCAAGGTACATAGAGTGGTTGATGTGCTTGATTAAATGCCAATCCCATACCCTCATACATGATAGAATCCAGTAGAAACTTTGTAATTGATGCAGGGGCATCTTACAGTCTGTGACAAATCATATGTGGTACAGACTTTCGAGTCTTGGACCTAGCCCAATAAGAAATTTCAATATAAGTTTATTGTAAAGTTCTATAGTTTACAGTTTTTCTAGAATCTGTCAAGTCATTAGGTTAGTGATGAAACATGTACCCAGCTCCATGATTGCTGGTAGCGTCTTGATGGAGCTTTAAATGTTTATATTGTGAGTCATCTTTCAAGATAGGGTCGAAGTTTTCTGTAAATAGAATTAGTTCTAGATTGTAGCAATTAGTTTGATGCGCTGGAAGCTAAGCTTCTTTGTATAAATTGTAAGCTTATGGGCGTAGAGGGGAGATCGAGAGGAGAGTAGGAGAAAAGGGCCAGGGCTGCGTGCCCATATTATGTAACCGGCCATACACTTTGTATTTCTGTGTTTTTGATAATTGAATAAACATTTCATATGTTTTTGTATATCTCTGTCTATTGGTATGATTGTGAAATTGTGAAATTGCATAGAAGCATTCATTATTTCACACAGAGATTTGCAAGAGAAATTGAATTCTAATGCGCAGAGTTTGAATGTGCTTTTCAGTTTGACTGAATCTCCATTTTGTATTTGTGGGCGATCGTATGAGAGGAATTCTTATTCATATGATAAAAATTGCATATAGATTTAGTTTTAAATGCGCAGAAGTAGAAGAAATGGTTTATATATAGTGAATCATCGTTTTCATGAGCAGAGGGTTATGGAGAATTTCACATAGTCAATCTATGCCGGTTTTCTGAGTGTCATTGGGAGAGATCAATGATACAGAGTGATTGGATTCATTGAAATCTATGATGATTAAGGGAAATTTATAAATGTATTGTGAAAATTGCAGGGAAATCTTTGTGTTATTGTGCAGAGAATGAAGGAGAGTCTATATGCAACAAATCAACGGTTGCTGTGCGTTGTATAGACAGATCAACGACATGCTGGGCGTTAATGAAGGAGATCGACGGTCCCTGAGCATTTAAAGACCAAATCGATGGTTGCTGTAGCTTGTCAAATTGATCAACAGTTGCAAAAGGGTATCGCAGCCAGAATTGCGTGTGAGTTAAATAACCCTTGACGATGCATTGAGACTGCTAGTGGTTTGGTAGTATTGGACTAACATTCAAAGGATTGGGTGTCAAGGGATAAGGAGTGCACAGGTAAGTGCATTTGTGTTGATTGCAATGAGGGCTGAGATCTAAAAGCCTAAGTCCTATCGGAAGCCATATAGCTTTAAGCTCTATGATGTGAAGTGCACCAACAGTCAGAAAGGGGCTAGTATAAATTGCTGGAAGGAGGAGCGTTAAAGTGACAGAGCGCTAACGATTTTGGGGAAGGGAATGGCAGAGGCTGCATACCTGGAGGAAGATCTAAACTAGTCAAGGTTCACTAGTTTAATTCTGTCTAATTATTTAATTCTGTTTTGCTTATGAAAAGAGCAGGCTCGAGAGGTAGATCTTAATGATTTTGCATGAATTTGAGAGATGCTTTGTTAAGAGATGGTATATTGCTTGTATACACTGGGTATAGATCTTCCAATGAAAGTCTGTTGAATTCTGGCTGGGATCTAAAATTATACTTTCTGCATATGAAGTCCAATGAGGTTGGAACCACTCTCAAACATCCTGAAACAATTAAATGGTAATGTTAAAAATTTATGTAAAATGATAGAAAATGAAAGATAAGGAGAATGTCACTTTTACTTAAGAATTTAATATTGCCATTTAACACTACCAATTACTACTAAACAAGGTGAGCTTTTTTTATGGGCATATTGAAGTTCTTTTCCAATCTGTGGCAGATGAGCAAAAAGAGGGCAATGAATCGCGAAAAACACCAAAAAATCGTGATAATATTGGTAAAAATTGCCCAAAAAACAGGGAATATATTGGCCGATATATTGCCAAGGGGTTAGCATCACGATATATCGTGATGTTGCCGATATATCGGCAATTTTTGTAACACTCCTGAGTATACCCACACTGCCCCTATCGTAGTGGTACACATAAGTTCCAACTGACCCAATGAAATCCTTTTCCACCTTCCATAGTTGCCCAAATAAAGCTCCAAGGGGATTTTAAAGCCTCTAATTACCACTAGCCAATGACACCCAACAGGAGCACTGCACATGGGTGTTTGCTAGCACTTTTCTACAATTTGAAAACAACATCCAATGTCATACTCTTATAAAGGAACTTCTCAACTTTCTTCTCCACCCGTTGTATCACCATATCCCACAAGTCTCTTGTTGAGGCTTAGAAGGCAAAGGGGATGCCAAGAAATTTAAACATCTAACCCACCTAAATCCAAGACCATTCCCAAGACCAAGCCTAATCTAGAAGTCACTCAAGAGTATTATGGACACTTTGTTGTCAAATTGAGTTATAGCCTGCTGAATTTTTGAACATGGGGTTGTACAAAAGGATTGAACTTTGTAAGGACTCCTCCATTTTCTTTATTTGTTTCCTTCCCTTCAAGGATTGTGAGGAATGGCTCCATCTGCATAATGCCCACTGACCAAGTGCCCAACATCAGATTCAAGGAGAGGGATTCCTTTAATCAGTCCTTGCCCCACTGTAAGAGCAATTAGGTAGCCTAAGACTATCACAGCATCTACAGTAAACTCTAAACTCAAGGGTTTCTCCGAAAAACATGTTGTATTAATGTGTTAATGGTGTGCTCTTCTAAGTTCTAACTTCTTACTATTGCAGTTTGTTTTTATTTTCTCAATTATTTTTCATAGGTGGTGTTACCACACAAACTAGCACCCCTAATAGTGCAAGGTCATCACTAAGGCTTAGCTGAGGGAAAATCTAGAAGTGTTGCCACTGTCACCTCAGCAATTTCTTTCACTTTGGTGTTTCGAGAAAACTCCAACACTAGAGGAAATTCCCTAATCTCAGCTATGGTTCAAAAGGACACCCCAAGGAAAGAGGACTTAGAAGTTAGAACATGTATTCTAGGCCTTAATCCTATAAGTTAGACACTTCAAACTAAGCTTAGTAATTTATTAGAAATTTAAAAAAATATTTAAACCAATGCTGTAAACTCAAATCCAACTAGTTTTGTATTGCTGTAGTAAATTTAAAAAAAATACAAATTTAACCCAGCTGAAGAGGATCTACTACAGCTGAATTGTTTCAGCTTCTAAGGATGCTTAAAATAAGGGTTATGGAGGCCAAACTATGGGTAGCTCTAGGGCTAAACTTTGCTCACTAATTTCTGGAAGTTAAGGTCTCAAAACTTGCTCCCGAAATGGCCTTAAAATTCTGTTTTTGTTGCAGATTTCTGAGTGTTATGACAGCGGTCTCGATACCCAGAAAATCCAGCAAGAAGAGAGATTCAAGGATTGTGAAATGAAGGGCTTGGGGCTCATTTCCTGTTGGCTGCAAAAGAAGAAAGATTTCAGATCCACCAGAACAAATTTAAATGGGTTTAAAATGAATTTTTATGGTTAGAAAAAAAACTTGAGATTAGTGCCTAGGGTTGAAGTTGGGCAAATGGGTTCAATCAAATCTAGTAATAAGGTTCCTGCAAATACCAAAGATAGATAGGGGTTGAGTGCCAATCCTATCATGTTTTTGAAGGCTAGATTTATCTAAAGGACCTACAAGGGAAAATACCTAAGTAGTATTCTCAAACAAACCTACAAGGGAAAAGACCTAAGTAATATTCTCAAACAAACTTGGGCAAAACATTCATTAAAACCTAGAGCATACAATCAAGAGCTGAAAAATATGCTACCTATTCAACCAATAACATACCAAACATTAACAATACAAAGTAAAGAGCTTACTTGGTTTACTCCAAGCTTGAAACAATTATTGATTCCACCAATAAACCAAATCGTATGCAAAATTTCCTCAAGCTAACAGTAGGATCAATCATCCGTAAGCATTCATCACAAAACTAGACAAATAGAAAAGAGAGTTCTCCACAAGCTTCAAACAAGTTCTACAATGAGAGAAGGGTCTCCTATATAGTAAGAGAGACCAACTAACTCAATAGAAAAATAATAAATCCTAGATCTATCCTAGGGAGGGGTAAAGAACTAATATTCTCCTCATGACATAGTCAAAAATACCAAAATCCTAACCAACTTACTCAAGAGGGGGGAGTGCACCACTAAAATAGGTGGTCAAATACATCATGAATACAAAAGGAGCTCAATAAGGTAGAGTGCTCCTTTAGAATAGATCAAAATAGTGAATGAGGGGTCCAAAACCTAGGGTTTTGACCCTCAAACTCCTCCCAAGAGAAACGAACTTAATGAAATGCATGTGTAAGTGTGCCAAAACCTCCTCAAAGGGTTTCCCTGCATCCAAATGGTCCAAAAGTGATGAACACTCCTCTTAAAGGATGACACATCACATGTGAGGCAAAGAAGCTCTCCAAGTTGAGATGCCCCTCCAAGAAAGTCAAACAATGAATGCAATGGGACTCAAAAGTTGGAGTGCTCTACTCCAAATAGGTGCCGTGTGCCTCTAGAGTCAAACAAGAGTCCAAAACCCTAGAGCGCTCCACTAAACATGCAACAAACTCCCTCAATCATGTGGCATGTATGAGACGTCCCATCAATAATTCGACAAGACCCCAACACATGCCTCCAAATGTGTGTACGAGGAGGATCTCTACATCATAGGTGGACATAAGTCATCAATAAACAATCAACCAAGTGTTGGACCATGAAATTTGCTAGGGCGCAATCTCTAGGAGCCCCCAACAATGTATGACTTGTAAAAAATACTATCAAATATGTAGAAA
The DNA here is from genome assembly GCA_001517045.1 of Pseudotsuga menziesii. NCBI lineage: Eukaryota > Viridiplantae > Streptophyta > Pinopsida > Pinales > Pinaceae > Pseudotsuga > Pseudotsuga menziesii. The sequence goes on from LPNX010874253.1 coordinate 114,012, forward strand.
ATACACATGAAAAGGTTAGCAAGTGCACTTTTCGAATAACTCAATAACTTTTAAATTTTTATCCCATTAACCTTAGACTCATGGTGTGACCATAATTAATCTTTATTACATGTTAGAGCTCTAAGATAGGGTGCATTTCCTAGGTTTCTAAGTGAGGTGAGGGTGATGAAGTGAATGTGGTAACAAGGAGAAAGTTCATGAATTGACCATCATAAAAATGTGAATGAGTGTTAGGTCTACCCCTTAGCTTTCAAGTGCTACGGGTTATCGATTTTTCTTCCACATGTGAGCCTCTGAAGGGAATGTTTTTTCTTGAGTTACTCTTTCCTTGCACCCCTTTTTTGTGATCTCTTTATTTATTTTTATATTAGCCTTTTTTGGGCGTAGTTCTTTTTCTTTGGATTTGGCTTTGATAAATTGGGAATTAGGGAACCTAGCTTATTTGCAAGGGGGCATTGCTCGCATATATAACTTTATAATTTAGTTATGTCAACCTTGGTGTTTCTTTGACTCTTTGCTTTGATTAGGCATTTTCATACATGGGAATATTTTCGAGACCTTAGAGAATAACATATGATAAGTCAATTACGGAAGGGGACATGATGGAAATGGGTGGAATGGCCAGTGGAAGGACATGGTATAAAAAATGGCTAGATAAAAAGTTTGAAATACAACTTACACCTACTTAAATCCCATACAACTTGACTCATAAGGTAACACACTTATCTAAGGGGCAAATTCTAACCATGTCTTTAGTTATGAAACAACAACTTAAAGTACATGAGTCATTATACAACAACACCAGTGACCCATCATGGTCATTTCCCACATTTAAGAAGGCATTCCCCTTGTGTCAACAAGTGTAGCATGTGTCATAAGTTATAACATTGGCATCGACTGAAATAGTCCCCATCAATCTCTGGCACATAAGTGATCTGAGCAAGTTGGAAGTGTCTCTGGCATAATATCTTAACCATAGATTTCGTTTGCAGACCTGATAGGTGTGATCAAAATCACAAAGGCATTGATCAGTAAGTTGCCCCTACCTATCAAGGGGTAACATGCGGTATGCTTCTAATATCACTCATCTTAATTATAAGTAATCATTGCATAGTGGGGTTTAATTTCACTGTATCTACAATAGCAATTAAGATTTATAGTGACAAAATGTCCATTGGAATAGCCAAGCAGTTTACAAATCAAACACGGAGAAAGCCGTCCAATCCAAGTAACTTGTCCTCAATTGTCTTCAACAACACAGTTGTGATGGTATCCACTATCATCCATTGATCACAAAGACATGTTTGGGCTTCTAAAAGTTTCCTAGGCTCCACATCAATACAAGTCTACATGACCCTATGTTCTTCACATAAGCCCCGAGATTCAAAAACATTTGATAGTGAGAGAAACTCTTTCTCATTATTTGTGAGTGGCCTCTAACAAAAAATTTGAAAATAGATTACCCTGGAAGGGCTACATGACTAAGTTACATTTATTGAACAACTGCATATTTTATGTGTTTCTCACAAAAGAAGGTAGTTGTCTTGGTTATGATCATCAGTCTATATGATTTTCTCTTCTACACAAACACCAGGTTAACCTTTATTTAAGCACCTAGAAGGATAATCTCTACTAGAGACCTTGTGATAGAGGCAATTCTTCAAGATCAAGTTGTCAGGGGTAAATATCAAACATTGAGGCACAAAATATTCATCTTGACACTCAGGTAAATCAAGGGTCACATGATGATCCACATAAGGTTCCATTGGCATTTAAGCGATTTTCTATGACTTAGAAGGACAAACTCTTGAAAACCTTTTGAAAAACTGACAGTTGTGTGCTACTGAAGAGGGGAAAATTTGTTAATAAACAAAAGTAAATTTATGTTATTAATGAGACCCCATGTGCTCGGACCCCTGCACCTAAGTACTTGATGTAGGAGTACCTCCGAGCTACTAAAACTAACACTCCCTCTTAAAGGACTACTAGAACCTACACCTGGATCCCTCTTCAGCCTCTTCTTTTCAATTGCTGAAGTTGCTCCCTCTGAAATTGAAGGTCTCTCAACTACTTGTCTTGGATCATGTGCTGGAGATCTGTGCCAGTTCCCTTTGAACTGAGAGTTCTGCTCACTCCCTTGCTCATCCTCAAGAATCATCTCATACCAGCTCGGTCTCCTCACAGAGCTGGAAGAATCCTCTCCATTGGCTGCTACCACTGCTGCCACTGAGTCTGACCTCCCACCAGACTCACTATCAACAAGATGACCTAATACTCCGTAAGTCCTGCCATCTTTGATGCCTAACATTCTCGCTCTATCAGATACATAATAACCTGTCCTTCCAAGTGAAGGACCGCATATCTGTCATCGTCCAGAGATGACACTAAGAGCAATTTCTTTCTTAGCTTTGGAACGAACAACACTCCGCCCACCTCCGGATAACCACTAGACTCGAGTTGGAATAGAACACATCCAACTCCTTCTACTGCATGAGTGATGTCAAACCCATTTTCCACAAGTATAACTCTGTCTATATCTGTCAACTCTAGGAACATAGCTCTTGTTCCTGTCATATGGTGTGCTTCCCCACTATCTATGTACCACGCTCCAGTGTTCGCACACTCAACTACGTTGTTTCCCGAAAGAACTGAGACAACCGAGAATTCTTTCTTTTTGTTCTTTTTTTGTCAAGACATTGGTTTGCATAGTGGCCATAGCTTTGACAAGCAAAGCATCTCACTTTGCTCATGTCCTCAGACTTGGCTCCACTACTCGATCCCTTCTTCTTGTTGCCTTTTGCTGAAAGGGATACATTTTCCTCATCCTCACCTTTCTGCTAGCCTATGTGGGTGGAGCTAGATCTCAACGCCTGTATGAAGTCATCCCAAAGTCTGGTCCATGTCGGTATGTTCTCTTTGGCAACAATTGCACATACAAAATCTTGCCATGCTTGTGACAAGCCATTCAAGGCTGTTCTCACCAACTCTGCCTCATCCACTAACTTGCCAACAACCTCTAACTCATCACGCACCTGGATAATACGGGTCAAGTATGATGCAACATTGTTGGTCTTGGTCATTTTTGTACCTCTCAGCTTCTCACTCAAAACCATTTTTCGGTTTTGATTGTTACTCTGAAATAACTTTATCAAGGCAACCCATATCTCATAGGCATCTTCTTCCTGGTCACATGAGGCATGATGTGGTCTTTCATTGTATCAAGAAGAATGCGCATGGCCTTCACATTCTTCCTCTGATATTCATCCAAAAGAATAGGATTAGTGAGAATTGTTACTACTTCCTTGGTTATCTCCCATAGCTCAAGTTCCTCCAACAATAAGGCGACCCTGTCCTTCCATGGAATACAATTCTCAACATCCACAACTCTGTCCCCATATCGCAAGCCAAGAGTTAAAGACATACTCACAGACTAACCAACAACAATCTAAGCAAATTACATGCTGCCCACTGTGTCAAAAATCACTATTCAACTGTACAACTCAACCAAACTCTTGCATACACAATTTCCACAACACAGTCCAGTGTCAAACTCAGAGGCCCAACTCTAATACCATGTGAATAAAAAAGTAACTTTATGTCATTAATGAGACCCCATGTGCTCAGACCCTCGCACTTAGGCACATGATGCAAGAGTACCTCCAAGCTACCAAAACTAACAAAATTGGCTTAGGAATTCAAGCCTTCCTTGAAATAAGAAGTTTGTTCAAGAATCTTGATGTCCCACTTTGTGGTGTATGCAATAAGGCAAGGGTTACAACAAAGTTTTCCTAGAATGAAGAATGCTCAAGTTCGAATGCATGACTATTGTCTTAAAAGAAAATTTCAGCTTCCTTAGGTAGCTAGAGTCTGTCCAAGCTGTGGCGTTGACTAGGATTTTCTGGATTGAACTAAAACAATTAAAAATCGTTTTTACCGGTATAACCAGCGTAAATAACACATATACTCCATGAATGGACAAATAATAGATAATTGATAAGATAATGATATTACATTTACAATGGTGGGTCTTATATAAGCCCATCATGCCCTTACTAAGAGGTATGTCTATTGATTTAATTAATTAATTAATTATTAGCATTTATGTTATATATATATATATATATATATATATATTTTTATATTACATTGCCTTCCCCTTAGAGAAGCTTTGTCTTCAAAGCTTAAGGAAGACAAGGCTTACGTCTGATTTTTTTCTTGAACCATCATCTCTAGATCCTTTCTTTTAGTATTTGCGACACTTGATGAAATGAGTCGATATGAGTTACGAATTCCAAAGAAGAAATGTCGCATTGTTGTTGATGTGGTCCATCCGGGATCTATCTTCATTGGAACTATTTGATGGCTTTGTGGGGTGGTTCTTCTTGTTTGTTGCTTAGTATGTTGATTTGATGTTCTTGCTTGTTTGACAACATAACTCTCTTGTGTATGTTCATTTTGACCCTTTCGTTGGTCAAAATGACATTTATAATTGGGGTGTCGATAAGGAGTTTTTGCTCTTAGTTTTTCTGCTGGATTGACTTCCTTTTGAACTTTGACGAAGACTGGATTTATATTTATTTCTTCTTTCTCAACTTGAATTTGTTTTCCAGAAAGTTTGGATGCTTCATTCTGGATTTTAGCTACTATGTTCTCCAGTAGATTGTTATTACTTTGAATTTTCTCGAACCTGTCGTCTTGTGACTTTTTGTCCTCTTTTACAATTGAAAAAGGCAAGTGATGTGTGTTGGATTCCAATTGAGGTCAAAGAAAGAATAATCCCAATATATTTACTACCATTGTTGCTTGATTCACTGTTTAGATGGAATTTATTGCTATTAGTTTGTGTTCCTTCACGTAGAGCAGTCCACATGATAGCAAGACTGCAAGCCATGCTTACTCCACACTACTATTGTTTGACTATGTGTATTTTCTTTGATTTATCGATGGACACGATCTACAACCTCCAACGTGATCTCTAGCACGATCTGCCAAAATTGTAAACAGGTTGCCCTGCATTCAAGTCTGCATAATAGGCTCTGAATTCTTGCAATCTGTGTGAAGACAATGTTGTCACTTAACGTTTTGAGCTTTAACATTTGAAGTTGAATCTTCTTGAAGGAATCCAACACTCAAACAAAACTGGGTTGGAGTAAAATTTGGAATATGAATACTGTTGTGATTTTCATATCCTAAGCCATGTTGATTCGTATTGAAGTTTAATTCTTCCCACAGTCTGATATGGGCTTGGAAAGATCATGTTGCACTTGATGATGTGCTTCACATTCAATTTTACTTACACTTGTTGTATCACTATGTGCTTTGGCATCTTCTGCTAGCAATTCATCTTCATTGGAAATTGCTTCTGAAGTTGTATCACTGTGTTGTTCTTTGCTGAATGCTTATCTGAATCATCATCATCGTCAACATCAAAAAGAGGGTTGTTCTGAATAAGGACTAGTTTAGAATGCTTCACTAATTCCTGATTTTTGAGATCCCTCATTTCATCATTCGTTAATTGTGGTTGTGCTTGAAGAAGTGTAACTTTAGCTTGCATCACTTGCAAACAAGTTAGCACTAATTGAAGAGTTGCTTTGTTGAGTATGATTCTGTTGTCTTTAATAGTGATTATTAGAGTGTTTAGTAACTCTAATAATTCAAGACTTGGCTCCATTTGAAAAGCTGAATTGACTCCTCTTATGCAGGTAGGTCTAGATTGTAATTGACTTGATACAAACAAGGGATTCTTGCAACTCGGTCACTTAAACTTCACGCTTGCTTGATTTTGTTTTAGGAAGCTGACCGCAACTTGTGATTATTCCAATGATTTGAGTTTCAACCACTCAATTCAATTGTTTCAATGTGGACTCAGAAATACAATGACTCAATTAATTTTTGGGTGTCGTGTTCAACCGAAAATGCACCCGAAAATTACAATGCAATTCAACTCGATTTGACACTTACAAAAAGAATTATTTGCAAGTAAATTGCCCAAAATTGATGTTGATTTTGAATTGCATGTTGGCACGTAACATTCCGAGCTTCAACATTTGAAGTTGAATCTTCTTGAAGGAATCCAACACTCTCAAATAAAACTGGTTTGGAGTAATTTGGAATATGAAAAATGTTGTGATTTTCATACCCTAAGCCATGTCGATTCTTATTGAAGTATATTTCTTCCCAAGGTTTGAAGATGAGCTTGGAAAGATCTTGTTGCACTTGATGATGTGCCTTTCATTCACTTTTAATTATACTTGTATCACTTTGTGCTTTAGCATCTTTTGCTTGCGATTCACCTTCATGGGAAATTGCCTCGAAAGTTGTATCACTGTGTTGTTCGTGTGCTAAATGTTGATCTGAATCATCATCATCATCAACATAAAATTTTTGTTTTTTGTTTTTTTGAACAAGGACTAATGCAGAATGTTTCACTAATTCCTGGTTTTTGAGATCCTTGATTTCATCATTCATTAGTTGGGATTGTGCTTGAAGAAGTGTAAGTTTAGCTTGCATCACTTGCAAACAAGTTAGCACTGATTGAAGGGTTGCTTTGTTGAGTATGATTGTGTTGTCTTCAACAATGATTATTAGAGTGTTTAGTAACGATAATAATTCAAGTCTTGGCTCCATTTGAAAAGTTGAATGACTCATCCTTATGCAAATAGGTCTAGATTTTAATTTACTCGATACAAACAAGGGATTCTTGCAACTCACTCACTTGAACTTCACACTCGCTTGATTTTGTTTAAGCAAGATGAGGTACCGAAAATGCACCGCAACTTGGTATTATTACAATGACTTGAGTTTCAACCACTCAACTTAATTGTTTCAATGTGGACTCATAAATACCACGACTCAATCAATTTTTTGGTGTTAGGTTCAACCGAAAATGCACTCAAAATTTACAATGCAATTCAACTTGATTAGACACTTACAAAAAGAACTATTTGCAAGTAAATTACTCAAAACTCATTTTGATTTGGAATTGAATGTGAATTGCCCCTTCAATTTATTTGACTGAGTTTTTGTTTGCTTAGTTGAATGCTTGAATAAACTTTGATTACATATGCTCGATTGACACTTAATTGTTTGTGCTTGAATGTTTTGATTGAGTGGAGCAATATTGTGATGAAGGCAAAAATCACCATATATGAGAACACCATCACACAAGAATAAGAAGAGCCTTAGACCCCCTTCTTCCATTTCTGGGTGGTCTAGGACAAAATACCAACGAAAATGATTTCATTGAGATCATGTCTTCTTTGTAGTGAATGCAACATTTGTTCAAATACAATGGTCATATGGCTGGGAAAATAGCACCATTAAAAGCTTTCAATTATTTTCATTGGAAGGACTATTTAGTTTTTAGTGGCCCCTTTTGAAATAAATGATTGTTTCAATACTTCAATTACAAAGTTTAATGGAAAAAGGCTCAATAGCCAACTCAAATGTATTCAAACCAATACTACCAATATATAGTACAATGGGTGATGCCACCTCATGGGGAGATTTACTCTAGATCCTAACACCTTGCATGGTGATTAGGGTAGGAAATCTTAGTCGAATCTCTTAGTTATCATTTATCATAAATCACTATTATAGTTTTATCCTAAATGATTAATACAAATAATGGTGACATCATCACCATTATTTGTATTAATCATTTAGGATAATAATGATTTATCCTAAAATATGGCTAGGAGATTTGGCTAAAGATTGCCTAGCCTAATCACCATGCAAGGTGTTAGGATCTAGAGTAAATCTCTCCATGAGGTGGCATCACCCATTATACTATACCTTGGTAGTATTGGTGTGAATACATTTGAGTTGGCTATTGAGCATTTTCCATTAAATTTTGTAATTGGAGTATTGAACCAATCATTTACTTCAAAAAGGGTCATTGAATAGTTCTTCCGATGAAAACAATTGAAAGCTTTTAATGGTGCTATTTGCCAAGTCATATGTGTCACGTCCCCATGCCTTGACCGGCGTAGAGGACGCGACCCAACTACACTAGCACAGCGGCTAAGAGCCCATGAACATGTGAAATCATAAAATTTACTGAACAGAATGCTTAAAGAAAATGCATTGCAGTAGAACATGCACAAATGTATCTATTTAACATACACAGCTAAAATTGTTTATCTGGCACGGCGGAATCAACATGCATTCACACAAGCATTCATTTAACATGTTCATGATTTTCATTAACAGAATTTACAGTTGCCGAAATAAAATGGACAGATTACTTATCTTATGAAACTTTGCTCTGCAACTAGCTACGTCGCTGCAACGTTCCACCCAACCATAGGCCAGCGTGCTCCTTAATCTCTCAGCAGCGCTGCCACCCCCGAGCTGGGCATGATTATCCAAGGAATAAGGGAACTAGCAGGCTTACACATAGCCAAGGATATACAAAACACACAGCCAAGCCAACAGAGTTGGGTTTATCAGGTCATCAAGGAGCTGGAGAAGGCAAATTGCTAAGCTGGTGAGCTCATTACAGAGCCAAGAACACCTACACCAGAACTAGCCTGACCTCTAAGACACCCAAACACACCCAACACAAGGAATCAGTCCCTTCTCTGCTACACAGTCCCTCAGGCCCTGCATTCCCTTCCAGTGCTATTCAGGGGTGATGGAGAAGAAGGCCATCCCTCTAGCTCTGTCTGTGTGGTTTCCAGCCACCAGTTTTATCAAGCAAATCTAAGCCAACATCCTTGCTCCCAATACAGTCCGAAGACCAACCATTGCCCTCAGGAATTTACTTTAGCTGCCATAGCTTAAACAGGGAAGGCAAATTCTGAGTCATTCTTGGCCCTATCGTGGCCAAAATGACTCTTCAAACGAATTACAACAGCCCAAATATGTAGGGAAGACCACGGCAACACAGCCAACAACGTGGGAAAATAACAGTCCCGAAATGTATCAGTGAGCACAGCTCACAGCAAACGTGGGGAATACAGTCCGTCCTGGGCAACAGATTCATTGAGAAAACACATAAAGACCACTCAGAGGAAGAGAGAAATACCGACTTTCGATAGCCACAGCAGCCGTGATTTCGTAGGGCAAAGAACGACGTGGGAAAACCCAGAAATTCCTGTGCGTGAAGACGAAAAACGGGGAAGAATCCCTCTGCGTGAGAATGCACAGCAATGGAGGCCCTGCGTGAGGAGAAAACAGCTCCGTTTTTGCCCGTGGATGACCAAACAACAGGGAGGACGCGAAATTGCAGTGCGTGGGTGTTCAGCGACTTGTGGAGCCAAGAAAAATGTCTGCGTGAGACCAAAACCGCCCAGAGCCTGTGCATGAGGAGAATCAGACAAAATCGTGGGGAGAGTGGAATTGCCTGCCTGAGTGAAGAGTGCGTGAGATCTTCTTGCTGGTGGAGTGTGCGTGTGGGTGAGGACTGACAATCCTGCCACCCCACTCCCCAACAATTAACTGCCATAACTTCCCTCAGCTACCAGCAGAAATTATTAACTGAAGGTGGTTGGGATAAAACAAAAGAAGATGACACATGGGTTTTTCTCCCTTTTTGCTCAAGGTTTGACAAATTCCCCCACATCCTCATCCTTGGGAAAATCATGCCCCATTCGATTTAGTTGCCGCGACCGTAGCTGGTTGTGTTCATTTTAATCATAGATGCATATTTACATGATGACCAACATAATATATGCCGCATGCCCCGATATACAATCGGTGACAAATTTAAATCCAAAACATAACATGACCGATCAATGGTGGGGCCTTGGCCTTTAGCTCCACACCATGATCATTTACAATATATACATCATATACATCTAATGCAACGGGGTCAAAACCGGGGTGTTACAATATGACTATTGTATTTGAACAAACATTGCATTCACTGCAAAGAAGACATGATCTCAATAAAACCATTTTCTTTGGGCTCTTGTCCTAGACCACCCTGAAATGGATTAAGGGGGTCTAAGGCTCTTTTTATGCTTATGTGATGGTGTTTTCTAATACCTAGTGAATTTTGCCTTCATCACAATGTTGCTCCACTCAATCAAAATATTCAAGCACAAACAATCAAGTGCCAATCAAGCATATGTAATCAAAGCATATTCAAGCATTCAAGTTTTGTATTGCATCAACTAAGCATAGGGAAACTCAATCAAATAAATCGAAGGAGCAATTCACATTCAATTCAAAATCAACATCAATTTTGAGCAGTTTATTTGCAAATAGTTCTTTTTGCAAGTGTCAAATCAAGTTGAATTGCATTGTAATTTTTGGGTTCATTTTTGGTTGAACCCGACACCCAAAAATTGATTGTCATTGCATTTGTCCACATTGAGACAATTGAGTTGAGTGGTTGAAACTCAAATCATTGTAATAATCACAAGTTACGGTGCATTTTCGGAAGTATCTGACATCCTCAGATTTTTGAAACAAAATCAAGCAAGCGTGAATTCAATTGAGCGAGTTGCAGGAATCCCTTGTTTGTATCGAGTCAATTACAATCTTTGTTCAGAATGACTTTTTTTTGACGTTGATGGCGACGATGATTTAGATCAATCATTCAACATAGGAACAACACAATGATACAACTTCAGAAGCAGTTTCCCATGAAGATGAATTGCTAGCAGAATATGCCAAAGCATAGAGTGATACAACAAGTATAAGTAAAATTCAATGTGAAACACATCATCAAGTGCAACACGGTCTTTCCAAGCCCATCATCATACCTTGAGAGGAATTACATTTCAATAGAAATCGACGTGGCTTAGGATATGAAAATCACAACAATTTCCATATTCCAAATTATTCCAAACCAGTTTTGTTTGAGGGTGTTGGATTCCTTCAAGAAGATTGAACTTCAAATGTTGAAGTTCAGAATAGATTTTACTTTCCTACCAATGGCCAATAAATGGTCTTTAATATATTTCAACTTCAACAAGCATTTTGAAAGTGAATCACCCTCTTCCATCTCCATAGAAAAAAGTAACCTCTTAAGGCAAAAGGCTCAACCTTCGCCAAAAGTTTCATCCATCTCTTTCAATCTTGTCCATGCTTCACAAGCATCCTCAACATTCTAGATTTGATGAAGCATGTCAGCTTTTCCAGATAATTTAATCAACATTACTTGTTCTTCACATAATATTCTTCATGCTATTATTTATCCTTGGGATGTCTTCTCTTTACCAATGACCACACCTAACAAACACTTACGTACTATAATATGGCAATCATTCATTTTTTCCCAACATTAATGTTACGGCCATCAATTTTCTGAGTAGGGTCTAACTTGATGTTTGAAATTTGAAGTGCTCAGACATTTTCTTAAAAATATGCCAAGCACCGATAAACAGAATCTAAAAAATATCGATCAACCTCAAAAAGTTGTGTCACGCATTGCCTACTTATCCATTTTTTGTTGTATCAAATGCACCAAATTAAGACAACAGCCTTTGCCCACGCACATTATACTCTCCACTGTGAAGCACTTTGTTTTCCAGAGAATTGCCACACAGAAGCATCGCATGTTGTGTTTGCATCATCAAGTCTGCTTGTCCACTTCTAGCAAGATAGGGAGCCCCTGCACATGTTCTGGCTTATGTACACCATAGATAATTATCGTCTTCCTAAGTGTTCATGAGGGTCTGCAGATCATGTATGTCTGCTTATTGTGTATGTTTCATCAGAAGGTATTGCATTGCATACTTCGTGTGTGCCCTTGTTTGCCTGTCCTGCTACACACTATCATAAGAATTGACAGGTCTGAACTCTGCTATCTTGTCTCTCACCTCTGTCTACCCTGATCGACCTCTGCCTGCAATCTTCCCAACGTGTGCCCCAAACTCAAACCATCTTCAGTATTATGCATATACACAATCCCTCAGTCTGTTTTTCTCGTTCATCATGTCTTTTAAATGCCTCCGTCTTGGATCCAACTCTGTAGCTTTGACACAATACCAGAATTACATGTATACACAATTGCAGATCCACAATAACACATGTAGGAGAGAGAAGGATTCAATTTGATTTATTAACAAAACAGTATAAGAAACATTACATAGCATAGTGTTAATGATGGAAACATATTCTGTCTAAAATCATCTATGGATCCGAAATATTGGTGAGTGGATCATCAACATATGACTTAATTAACGTAAGTCATCATAAATCAACTTTATAACATTACCTTATTACAACTCGAAGTTATTACAACATAGTATCCCTAACCTAAATTCATATATTAAACTATATTACAAGGTACAACCATTATAAAGTGTCTACTAACAGTCGTGTCAGCCTATGATATGGCATATCAATGTTTATATGGGTTGTTACTATGCAAGACATTTTCTAACTACAAATGTTGTAAAGAAGTATACATGTAACAAGATTCATTAGGAAATCTTTATATTGTTTACAGACCCTTTCAACACGCTAGGTGCTTTAAATCTATCATAAATTACTTGGAACACAAATAATGGTTACATAGTTTATGCTGCATACCTCCAGGTACACAAAGGATGACAAATTGACCAATCCTTAGAATCTGAAGAGGAAGAATAGATGGCTGCAAGAAGAGAAAATCCCAATATTAGGCAATTTTGAATAAGCTGGGCACCAATATGATAATTTTTTTTATCATGACTATCGTGCAAAGAATGTAACTACTCTCATTGGCTGTTCAATGTCCACAATGCCATTGTTGTTCAAAGGTCCATACCCTCCCCTGCCTCTAAGGGCACAATACAGCTTTGTACATGCCTAATCAGATTTTAGTTTGCCTTGACTTTTGTATAAATATTCTTTTAAATTGCTCCTAATTACATATACCCCTTGGTTTTTCTGGGTCACTTTGAAATCAAAGTTAAGATATTCAAGCAGTTCGCTTAAATTGCTGTATAACAGCACCAGGCACATTGTCTCCAGGAGATGGTTTCAACATTTGCAAGAAAACTTCCAGTTACTAGAAAATATACTTGAATAGAGACTGTACATACATAACAATTGTTGCAAATTTGCAAATAAAATATGCTTACATTGAACCCCAGGGGCTAAGCTCAACATCAGTCACCAAATGTTGCTGGGCATTTAGCTAGTTCCATGCTAGCAGGTGCCCAGTTCAAATTAGCCCAAGTGAGATACAGTAGTCTACACCAATGACTTTATTAGGACAACATCCATAAATGTGGGGAAGCAACCCTTGGGTGTTCCCACAAAGTTTTCCATGGAAAAATTGCATTGAGGCTGTACATAGATATATTGAAATAAATGATTGAATAATAATTTAATGATTGATGTTTACAAGGGTATCCTGATGAAATTTGTATTGGTCATGAGTCATGACCATGAACAGAGATGACCTTTGGTTTATGTAATTATTATTGTGTATAGTACATTATAATTATTATTGTAGTAGTAGAGTAGGATGTAATTTACACATACTTCATGTGCACTAAGTATACGTTTGCATTTAAATTCTCCGAGAGGGAAAGAAAGCTTACAACATAACTGAAAAAAGTTTATCATTGCTAATTTGTTCTGAAGAAGATAATGTAGAGGGAGACATGCTTCTTAGTGTCGTTGAAAGTTACTTAGTGAAAATGTGAAAAAAATGAATCCATGTTATTTCAAATTGGTGTCTAATGAAAAGGAGGGGGGATTATTTCTCTTACAAACTTCACTTCCCTTTCCCAACCTTCGCATCTAATAGCTTAATCTACAGACTACGATATGATTCATAGAAACGGTCCCATGGAAAGGGTGGCAGGTGGAGAGGGGTTGTTATATATCCCGATGGACAACAAGAGCTGTTATCTCCTAAAATAAATTTATTTTCAGTAAGTCCACTCAGACAATTTATTTTTGATAGTGATGAAGATTTGAGGTCATATTATGAAAGATTTTGGGGTGACTAACAAGGTGGGGATATTTGATGTTCTGTTTTTTAAGAAAATTTGAAAGTTTTAGCTTTCGGTGGCTTAGGCGAGTTTTTCAACAACTCATTAGCCACCGAAAAGCTCACCTTTCGGCAGCTAATAGTTTTTAACGCGGGACCATGTTAACCACTGAAAGCCTGCTGATCACGTTTTTTATGAAAGTTTGGAAAAAGGACTTTCGGTGGCTTAGGCGAGCTTTCCAACAGCTCATTAGCCACCGAAAAGCCTTGGTTTCGGCAGCTTAACGAGTGTTTTCAGGAAGACCTTAACCACCGAAAGCAAATGAAATATGTTTTTGGAAAGGGAAACTTTTGGTGGTTTAGGAGAACGGACCAACGGTTCATTAACCACCAAAAGCCCCGCTTTCGGCAGTTAACGAATTAAACCCTTAGTGCTCTTAACCGCCGAAAGGGCCGAAAAGGGAAAACGGTTATCTGCCCATCAAAATCAGATTCGTAAACATGAGGCATGGCATAATTTAGCATGATTAACCACCAAAAAGACCAGGTGTTGCCCACCTATTTCAACTAGGTGGCAACCTCATGTACATTGAAGATGTACATTCTGTGCAGTTTGTACCATGGAAAAATCCTAGGGATTTTTCACTCAGCAGGGCAATTTTGCCCCGTTTGTACACAGAATGTCTGCTCCCCTGCGTGGGATAATTAATGTAACTTTATATGTTAGCATGGGTCATTCCTCTAAGGATGTCACCATGGACTTTATTATCAGGGAAGTCCTCTTCACTGAGTGTTTTTTTTTCCCTTCCAGTTAATTTTGTTAATTAACAATTTTAATTGGTTGGGTTTTTCACTCACAAATCCTCCAAAGTGGTGAATTGGCGTTCTGATAATCAAGCCCATGAGGTGGCTAAGGTTTCAAGTTGTTGTCCATGACCATGCTAGCCATATCTTGTAGTCTTGCGGAATTTCGTTAGGATTTTAATTTTAATTTTTTATTTTTCCTAATTAATTAACTTTACAATTTGGTGGTTAATTAATTAAGTTTTGATGTAATAATGTAATCTCTTGAACCTTGGCATTTTGTAATAGGGGCTATGAATGCAAATGAAAATGCTATGACACCCCCTAAGCCATTGGTTCAAGTCCCATGTCATTCTAGCAAGGGGTTAAGAAGTTAGACCAATTTTGGTTAAGACAAGGTATTTTTTCCCAGGGAATTAATTTAATTTCCAAAGGTAAAAAATTAAATTATTTGATTTTGAAGGAAAAAATCAAATAAGGGCATGGTAATTAAGTTTGGGAGGTGGCTAATCATAATTAATTTTTATTTAAATAAATTCCCCCATGGTCAAAATAAATTTTTTAAGATTTCCCAAGTGGGGTGCCTCTCTTGTCTTAATAAAAGATAAAAATAAAAAATAAAAGATTAAAAAAATTTAAGATCAAAAATTAAAAAATTAAAAAATAAAATATTAAATAGAAAATAAAAAATAAGTAAATAAAAAGATAAAAATAAAAAATATAAGATTAAAACTTGAAAATAAAATTAAAAGATTAAAAATAAAAAGATAAAAATAAAAATAAAAGATAAAATAAAAGATTAAAAGATTAATAAATAAAAAGTTAAAAATAAAAAATAAAAGATAAAATAAAGATTGAAAATTAAAGATTATATAAAAGATTAAAAAATTAAAGATAAAATTAAAAATAATAAAAATTTGAGTCAAAGGAGGCCCCACTTGAGTCATGGAAACCCTAGATCTAAGGGTTAAGCTTTAGTGTGACATGGATCTATCTTTTTGACCATTGATTTGAAAAGACACCCTTGCTTATGATTGGTGGATTGACTTGCAAAGTCAACAAACCTAGATCTAAGGGTGGATGAGAGCTAGAGTTTAGATCTATGTTTTGGACCCTTGATTTGGGAGTGGGTTTGGGATCTTTTCAACTATAAAAGAGAGGCCCCTCCTCTCATTTTATCATCATTCTTTGGAGCAGGGTTATGCTGCCAAAATACTCTCTTCTCTATTCTTCTCTCTCAAGCTCTTTTCGGCTATTGTAACGTTGTTGCCCTATTGGGGTTTATAATACATCAATCTTTGGAGGATACATTTGTTGTTGCACCCATTTTGTGGCTTGAAGAGTGAGGTAACTGTTTATGGTTGGTTATTGTTGCATTATTTATCATAGAAGCTCTCCACAAAGATTTTTGTGGAGAGACTTGTAGGTAGAAGTTTTTCTATTTGCACTTGTGATTAACATTGTAAGATTTTGCAAAGGTTTTTGCATGATTTATGGTGTTCTCATCTCTATGTGTGAGTTTTGCAGCTTTAGCTAAACTCTTTCAAGCTTGGAAAAGTTCTCCCTCCAAGGCCCCAATCTCTAATCTTGTTTTCTGTTTTAGGAACTAGTATTTTTGTTATTGTTTAGTAGCAAAACCTAGTTTTATTTAATAGATCCATGTCATATTTTTATTATATATTTCAGATCTGATTTCTTACTGTGTTTTAGGTGGCTGGAAATGCAATTTTTAGCCCTCTAATATTCAATTTTCTGATATTTTAAAACCTAGATTTTTACTGTAAAATTTCTGTATTTTTATACTAACATTTTCTAACTTCCTTTTGAGTTTCCTGTCATTTTCCAGCAAGCTTTGCTTGCTGGTTTTTAGCAGGTTTTACAGTTTACAAGGGGAGGTTATGCCCAAATCACATCAAAAACACCTCAACTTGCAACCGGTTTCAAAAGGGTTCAACCTCTTATCTTCTTACTCTATTTTCTAGCTATTTGTAAGCCTCGGGAGAGTCTCCTCGTGGGTATTCTCTAAAAGTTTTCAAAGTAATTTGTAATCATATTGTAATTAGGTAGGAAGTAGATCTAGGAAGTAGATAAGTAGTTGTGCTTCAATTTTCAAGTAGATCTAAGATTTTTCCAGCCTTTTCTTTTTTTTACCCACCTTCTCTTTTAGGGAGATTGATGTGTGGTTAGTATATTTTGTTTAAATTAGTTTACTTTCAAGCATTTCTTTTTCAAACAAAGCATTTAGTTAGATCTTTACTTTCTGTCACCTAGTTTACTGCTTTGAAGGAATATACAACCTAACATCTGTCCGTGTATCCTCTGCCCTCTGTTATCTCCCTTTAGGGAACTTGGATCAAGGGTATGAAAAATGGAGGGGTTTGGGGGCTTTAGGAAACCTTATTCAGCTCACTTTACTTTCTGCAATCTTTTACTTTCCTGCAAAGCAATTTCATTTCTTAATTGTCCAGAGATCAAGTACCAGCACCTCCCATAAGGGATAACGCTCAGGTTGACTCTATTAACTTGATAATTCTGTAATTCATTTTGCTTACTGTAAAAAACAAATCTACAATTTACCATAGTTGCACGGGTACTGCTCCCGGGATTTTGGTAACCCATACCCGACGTTTCCATGCTCCTGGGAGCTTGGGAGCTGGTACGAAACGTCCCCTTTTTGATGGGAGCTTCTTTGGGAACTTGGGAACTTTTCGGGAGTTTTTTGGGAACTTGCTTTTGCCGCTCCCTTTTTATTGGGAGCTTGTAGAAGCTCCCTGTCTGTTTGGGAGCTTCCAGAAGCTCCCAAACAGACAAGGAACTTCGACAAGCTCCCAACCATGTGGAGGCCAAAATCATAAGAAAAGTGTTGAAAATCAATTGAATGATTTAAGTTTATTGTGTCAAGAAATCACCAATAATAAAAATTTCAATTGAATCCACCAATAATGTCATTTTTATTTTATTTTCAAGGTTATATAAATAGAGAGGGCCCACACCTCTTAAATGTTTAGATCCATTAATACTCAAATTATATGTTGCAAATGTACTCAAGTGAATACAAATGGATCTTTTACAATACTAAGATACTATACAACTTTAATTCATATCTCAAATGATTATAGCTAGATATAGCAATTTAGGATCATAAACCATATCAAACTCAAGATACCAAAAAATTTGAAAGTTTGTTGGTTAAACTTAAAACAATCAAGTTCATTCACATTAGAAGTAAGTAGTAGTTACCATAAAAAAAATATAGAGGCACCCAAAGACTAAGCACTCTTAGGAGCAATAATATAGATGGAGTTGGAACAAGGAATTAGAAAAATATTGAATCTTATGATTTATGAAGCTATTGGTGCTTCGTACACATATATGCAACCCACCTTTACAAACTCGTACAATGAGATTTGTATAATGTGGACCTAGAGGAGTGAGCAAATTTAAAAAGAACGAATTTCATGACACTACTTGAAGATTAAGAGGATAACTAGTTTAAGCTATGAAATAAATAAATTATGTTTTATTTTTTTAAAATATATTTTAAAAAATTAATATATATTATTGCCGCTCCCAACCCTACGTTTCCTGCAAATTTGGGCGAAGCTTCTAGCCGTATCAGATACTCGTGTCCACGTACCCAACGTACCCGCGTTTCAGAAACTTGTGCAACATAGCAATTTACTTAAAATATACAACCTAAACTGTCCGTGTATCCTCTGCCCCCTTGTTATCTCCCTTTAGGGAACTCGGATCAAGGGTATGAAAAACGGAGGGGTTTGGGGGCTTTAGTTTAATAGGCATCCATCTTGCTATTTTTTCGGTTGATT